>CAJUXJ010001605.1:0-29554 GCA_910589775.1 Avena eriantha
GTTCCCAAGTGTGACCACCTTCACGGACATGCGTTGTCCCCTAAAAATGAAGTGTCTGCAATCTGACTATTAGGGGGAAACTCCCCGTTTTTTGTGAAACCGGGGTAGATATTGTCACAACCATGTTCCCAAACATGGTTTTACAATCATAACAATCACCTAAACAAGATAAAACAAGAGAGGGGTTACACCGGGCTACCCCTGTCAGAAGAAATTCTAGTGGGTAGACGATCTGAGGCCCACGAATCAGGGTTCCGCAGGAAGAAGCGCTTCGGGTCATCGGAACACCTCCAAACCTGCATGTGACCCTATAATGTGTAATGAAGTGTGGTGGCATGATCAAACCTCCTAAACCTGGTTCCAAGTGTGACCCCCTTCGTAGACATGTCGATGTCCCCAAAAAACGAAGTGTCTGCATCTGACTATTAGGGGGAAACTCCCCGTTTCGGTGAAACTGGGGTAGATCTTATCACAAGATGTTCCCAAACATGGTTTCATATAATCACATGACATAAACAAGAGCAAAACAAGAGAGGGCTACACCGGCTACCCCTGTCAGAAGAAAGTCTAGGGGGGTAGACGATCTGAGGCCCGTGGATCAGGGTTCCGCAGGAAGAAGCGCTTCGGGCATCGGAACACCTCCAAACCATGCATGTGACCCTAGCATGTGTAATGAAGTGTGGGTGGCATGCTCAAACCTCCTAAACCTGGTTCCCAAGTCTGACCCCCTTCATAGACATGCGCTGTCCCATAGAAACGAAGTGTCTGCAATCGGACTATTCGGGGGAAACTCCCCGTTTCGGTGAAACCAGGGTAGATCTTGTCACAACATGTTCCAAAACATGGTTTTACATCATCACATGACCTAACCAAGAGCAAAACAAGAGAGGGCTACACCGGGCTACCCCTGTCAGAAGAAAGTCTAGGGGGTAGACGATCTGAGGCCCGTGGATCAGGGTTCCGCAGGAAGAAGCGCTTCGGGGCATCGGAACACCTCCAAACCATGCATGTGACCCTAGCATGTGTAATGAAGTGTGGTGGCATGCTAAAACCTCCTAAACCTGGTTCCCAAATGTGACCCCCTTTGTAGATGTGCGCTGTCCCATAAAAACGAAGTGTCTGCAATCTGACTATTAGGGGGAAACTCCCTGTTTCGGTGAAACCGGGGTAGATCTTGTCACAACATGTTCCAAAACATGGTTTTACATCATCACATCACCTAACCAAGAGCAAAACAATAGAGGGCTACACCGGGCTACCCCTGTCAGAAGATAGATTAGGGGGTAGACGATCCGAGGGCCGCGGATCAGGGTTCCGCATGAAGAAGCGCTATTGGGCATCGGAACACCTCCAAACCATGCATGTGACCCTAGAATGTGTAATGAAGTGTGGTGGTATGCTAAAACCTCTTAAACCTGGTTCCCAAGTGTGACCCTCTTCGCAGACATGCGATGTCCCCTAAAAACAAAGTGTCTGCAATCTGACTATTAGGGGGAAAGTCCCTGTTTCGGTGAAATCGAGCTAGATCTTATCACAATATGTTCCCAAACATGGTTTTCCATCATCACATGACATAACCAAGAGAAAAACAAGAGAGGGTTACACCGGGCTACCCCTGTCAGAAGAAAGTCTAGGGGGGTAGACGATCGGAGGCCCGTGGATCAGGGTTCCGCAGGAAGAAGTGCTTCGGGGCATCAGAACACCTCCGAACCATGCATGTGACCCTAGCATGTGTAATGAAGTGTGGTGGCATGCTCAAACCTCCTAAACCTGGTTCCCAAGTGTGACCCCCTTCGTAGACATGTGCTGTCCCATAAAAACAAAGTGTCTCCAATCTGACTATTAGGGGGAAACTCCTCGTTTCAGTGAAACCGGGGTAGATCTTGTCACAACATGTTCCAAAACATGGTTTTACATCATCACATGACCTAACCAAGAGCAAAAAAAGAGAGGGCTACACCGGGCTATGATGTCTACGCACTTCTATTCTTGTAGACAATTGTCTGGCCAAAACACAAGAAACTAGATAAAACCAAGCATGGAACATCAAAAATTATAGATACATTTGCAATGTATCAGGCTACCCCCTGTCAGAAGAAAGTCTAGGGTGGTAGACGATCCGAGGCCCGCGGATCAGGTTTCCGTAGGAAGAAGTTCTTCGAGGCATCGGAACACCTCCAAACCATGCATGTGACCCTAGTATGTGTAATGAAGTGTGGTGGCATGCTCAAACCTCCTAAACCTGGTTCCCAAGTGTGACTCCCTTCGCAGACATGCGATTGTCCCCTAAAAACAATGTGTCTGCAATCTGACTATTAGGTGGAAACTTCCCGTTTCGGTGAAACCGAGGTAGATCTTGTCACAACATGTTCCCAAACATGGTTTTACATCATCACATGACCTAACCAAGAGCAAAACAAGGGAGGGCTACACCAGGCTACCCCTGTCAGAAGAAAGTCTAGGGGGGTAGATGATCTGAGGCCCCGCGGATCAAGGTTCCGCAGGAAGAAGCGCTTCGGGGCATCGGTACACCTCCAAACCATGCATGTGACCCTATCATGTGTAATGAAGTGTGGTGGAATGCTCAAACCTCCTAAACCTGGTTCCCAAGTGTGACCCCCTTCACAGACATCCGATGTCCCATAAAAACGAAGTGTCTCCAATCCGACTATTAGGGGGAAACTCCCCGTTTCGGTGAAAGAGGGGTAGACCTTGTCACAGCATGTTCCCAAACATGGTTTTACATCATCACATGACTAACCTAGAGCAAACAAGAGAGGGCTACATCGGGCTAGCCCTGTGAGATGAAAGTCTAGGGGGTAGACGATCCGAGGCCCGCGGACCAGGGTTCCGATGGAAGAAGCGCTTCGAGGCATCGGAACACATCCAAACCATGCATGTGAACCTAGCATGTGTAATAAAGTGTGGTGGCATTCTCAAACCTCCTAAACCTGCTTCCCAAGTGTGACACCCTTCGCAGACATACGCTGTACCATAAAAACGAAGTGTCTGCAATCCGACTATTAGGGGAAACTCCCCGTTTCGGTGAAACCGGGGTAGATCTTGTCACAACATGTTCCCAAACATGGTTTTACATCATCACATGACCTTACCAAGAGCAAAATAAGAGAGGGCTACACCGGGCTACCCCTGTTAGAAGAAAGTCTACGGGGGTAGACGATCCGAGGCCCGCGGATCAGGGTTCCGCAGGAAGAAGCGCTTCGGGGCATCGGAAGACCTCCAAACCATGCATGTGACCCTAGAATGTGTAATGAAGTGTGGTGGCATGATCAAACCTCCTAAACCTGGTTCCAAAGTGTGACCACCTTCACAGACATGCGTTGTCCCCTAAAAACAAAGTGTCTGCAATCTGACTATTAGGGGGAAACTCCCCGTTTCGGTGAAACCGGGGTAGATCTTGTCACAACATGTTACCAAACATGGTTTTACATCATCACCTGACCTAACCAAGAGAAAAACAAGAGAGGGCTACACCAGGATACCCCTGTGAGAAGAAATTCTAGGGGGGTAGACGATCCGAGGCCCGCGGATCAGGGTTGCGCAGGAAGAAGCGCTTCGGGGCATCGGTACACCTCCAAACCATGCATGTGACCCTATCATGTGTAATGAAGTGTGGTGGAATGCTCAAACCTCCTAAACCTGGTTCCCAAGTGTGACCCCCTTCACAGACATGCGATGTCCCATAAAAACGAAGTGTCTCCAATCCGACTATTAGGGGGAAACTCCCCGTTTCGGTGAAAGAGGGGTAGACCTTGTCACAGCATGTTCCCAAACATGGTTTTACATCATCACATGACTAACCCAGAGCAAAACAAGAGAGGGCTACATCGGGCTAGCCCTGTGAGATGAAAGTCTAGGGGGTAGACGATCCGAGGCCCGCGGACCAGGGTTCCGATGGAAGAAGCGCTTCGAGGCATCGGAACACATCCAAACCATGCATGTGAACCTAGCATGTGTAATAAAGTGTGGTGGCATTCTCAAACCTCCTAAACCTGCTCCCCAAGTGTGACACCCTTCGCAGACATACGCTGTACCATAAAAACGAAGTGTCTGCAATCCGACTATTAGGGGGAAACTCCCCGTTTCGGTGAAACCGGGGTAGATCTTGTCACAACATGTTCCCAAACATGGTTTTACATCATCACATGACCTTACCAAGAGCAAAATAAGAGAGGGCTACACCGGGCTACCCCTGTTAGAAGAAAGTCTACGGGGGTAGACGATCCGAGGCCCGCGGATCAGGGTTCCGCAGGAAGAAGCGCTTCGGGGCATCGGAAGACCTCCAAACCATGCATGTGACCCTAGAATGTGTAATGAAGTGTGGTGGCATGATCAAACCTCCTAAACCTGGTTCCAAAGTGTGACCACCTTCACAGACATGCGTTGTCCCCTAAAAACAAAGTGTCTGCAATCTGACTATTAGGGGGAAACTCCCCGTTTCGGTGAAACCGGGGTAGATCTTGTCACAACATGTTACCAAACATGGTTTTACATCATCACCTGACCTAACCAAGAGAAAAACAAGAGAGGGCTACACCAGGATACCCCTGTGAGAAGAAATTCTAGGGGGGTAGACGATCCGAGGCCCGCGGATCAGGGTTGCGCAGGAAGAAGCGCTTCGGGGCATCGGAACACCTCCAAACCATGCATGTGACCCTAGAATGTGTAATGAAGTGTGGTGGCATGCTCAAACCTCCAAAACCTGGTTCCCAAGTGTGACCCCCTACGCAGACATGCGCTGTCCCATAAAAACGAAGTGTCTGCAATCTCACTATTAGGGGGAAACTCCCCGTTTCGGTGAAACCAGGGTAGATCTTGTCACAACATGTTCCCAAACATGGTTTTAACATCATCACATGACCTAAACAAGAGCAAAACAAGAGAGGGCTACACCGGGCTACACCTGCTAGAAGAAAGTCTAGGGGGGTAGACGATCCGAGGCCCGCGGATCAGGGTTCCGCAGGAAGAAGCTCTTCGGGGCATCGGAACACCTCCAAACCATGCATGTGACCCTAGAATGTGTAATTAAGTGTGGTGGCATGCTCAAACATGTTTTTACATCATCACATGACCTAACCAAGAGAAAAACAAGAGAGGGCTCCACCGGGCTACCCCAGTCAGAAAAATGATTAGGGGGTAGACGAGCCGAGGCCCGCGGATCAGGGTCCGCAGGAAGAAGCGCTACTGGGCATCGGAACACCTCCAAACCATGCATGTGACCCTAGAATGTGTAATGAAGTGTGGTTGTATGATCAAACCTCTTAAACCTGGTTCCCAAGTGTGACCCCCTTCGTAGACATGCGATGTCCCCTAAAAACAAAGTGTCTGCAATCTGACTATTAGGGGGAAACTCCCCGTTTCGGTGAAATCGGGCTAGATCTTATCACAATATGTTCCCAAACATGGTTTTACATCATCACATGACATAACCAAGAGAAAAACAAGATAGGGTTACACCGGGCTACCCCTGTCAGAAGAAAGTCTAGGGGGGTAGACGATCCGAGGCCCGTGGATCAGGGTTCCACAGGAAGAAGCGCTTCGGGGCATCAGAACACCTCCAAACCATGCATGTGACCCTAGCATGTGTAATGAAGTGTGGTGGAATGCTCAAACCTCCTAAACCTGGTTCCCAAGTGTGACCCCCTTCGTAGACATGCGTTGTCCCATAAAAACGAAGTGTCTGCAATCTGACTATTAGGGGGAAACTCCCCGTTTCGGTGAAACCGGGGTAGATCTTGTCACAACATGTTCCCGAACATGGTTTTACATCATCACATGACCTAACCAAGAGAAAAACAATAGAGGGCTACACCGGGCTACACTTGTTAGAAGAAAGTCTAGGGGGGTACACGATCTGAGGCCCGCGGATCAGGGTTCCGCAGGAAGAAGCGCTTCGGGGCATCGGAACAACTTCAAACCATGAATGTGACCCTAGCATGTGTAATGAAGTGTGGTGGCATGCACAAACCTCCTAAACCTGGTTCCCAAGTGTGACCCCCTTTGCAGACATGCGCTGTCCCATAAAAACGAAGTGTCTGCAATCTAACTATTAGGGGGAAGCTCCTCGTTTCGGTGAAACCGGGGTAGATCTTGTCACAACATGTTCCCAAACATGGTTTTACATCATCACATGACCTAACCAAGAGAAAAACAAGAGAGGGCTACACCGGGCTATGATGTCTACGCACTTCTATTCTTGTAGACAATTGTCTGGCCTCCAAGTGCAGAGGTTTGTAGAACAGCAGCAAGTTATCCCTTAAGTGGGTCACCCAAGGTTTATCGAACTCAGGGAGGAAGTGGTCAAAGGTATCCCCTCTCAAGCAAACCTGCAATCAATATACAAGAAGTCTCTTGTGTCCCCAACACACCCAATACACTTGTCAGGTGTATAGGTGCACTAGTTCGGCGAAGATATAGTGAAATACAAGTGGTATAGATAATTATAAGTGGTAACGGTGATAGAAGATAGCTTGATGGCGTGGAAAAGACTAAAGTAAAACTGAAATAAAGATGGAAGCAAGCAAACATGTAACCGATCTAGTAGCAAACGGTGTTTTAGTGCTAGGAAACAAGGCCTAGGGATCATACTTTCACTAGTTAACACTCATACAAATATATTCTCTTTATGATACTACTATTAACCACTCTCCGGTTGAACACTCTAATCAATGGTAGGGCTATAACAGCACACCTCAAAGTAAGCCTTTCCCATCTAGAGAACCCCACAGTCACCTTGAGTACTAGATGAGTCCAACAAACACCACATTTTCATAGAAACATCCAACTCCAAATATAACTCATAACAAGTATTTGTAATCTCTAGCCTAAATGCCACCATGGTGAGCACGCTTTCACTTTCACACACATGGGGAGAGCAGAGATTCATTAAAGCACTTGAGTAGCAAAGTAGATCTACAGATTACAAGCTCATAATCTCAATAAGATCATGCATAGAGAGAGAGATGAACACATAGCTACCGGTAGAACCCTTAGCCTCGAGAGAGAAATACTCCCTCATCATCATGGGAATCAGCAACGGTGATGGAGATGGCGGTGGAGATCGATGGAGATGGCTCCGGGGGCACTTCCCCGTCCCAGCAGGGTGCCGGAACAGAGACTTTCTGTCCCCCGAATCTCCCCTTCGGTGGCGGCGGCGCTGCGGAACTTTTCATGGATTTCTGATTGACGATCTAGGGTTTATGCCTCGGGAGGCTTCTTATAGGCAAGAGGGCAAGGTCAAATGGCGGCCAGGGGGCCCACACCATGCACTGGC
Source organism: Avena eriantha (assembly GCA_910589775.1). Classification (NCBI taxonomy): domain Eukaryota; kingdom Viridiplantae; phylum Streptophyta; class Magnoliopsida; order Poales; family Poaceae; genus Avena; species Avena eriantha. Next base: position 7,295 of record CAJUXJ010001605.1, read on the forward strand.
GTGGCCTGGGGGGACCCGCGCCATGGGGTGGTGTGGCCACCCTGTCGCCCCTCTCCGACTCTGCTTCTAGCTCCGTGAGTCTTCCGGGAAAATATCAACTTTGGCTTTTGTCCGGTCCAATTCCGAGAATGTTGATTTTCTGGCTTTCCTAGAACCAAAAATAGCAGAAAACAAGCAACTGGCACTGTGGCACTTGTTAATAGGTTAGTCCAAGAAATCATATGAAAAGTACTCCAAAGTGTGGACAAAACACAAGAAAGTAGATAAAACCAAGCATGGAACATCAAAAATAATAGATACATTTGCAATGTTTCAGGCTACCCCTGTTAGAAGAAAGTCTAGGGTGGTAGACGATCCGAGCCCCGCGGATCAGGTTTCCGCAGGAAGTAGCGCTTCGGGGCATCGAAACACCTCCAAACCATGCATGTGACCCTAGCATGTGTAATGAAGTGTGGTGGCATGCTCAAACCTCCTAAACCTGGTTCCGAAGTGTGACCCCCTTCGCAGACATGCGCTGTCCCATAAAAACGAAGAGTGTGCAATCTGACTATTAGGGGGAAACTCCCCGTTTCGGTGAAACCAGGGTAGATCTTGTCACAACATGTTCCCAAACATGGTTTTACATCATCACATGACCTAACCAAGAGCAAAACAAGAGAGGGCTACATCGGGATACCCGTGTTAGAAAAAAGTCTAGGGGGGTAGACGATCTGAAGCCTACGGATCAGGGTTCCGCAGGTAGAAGCGCTTCGGGGCATCGGAACACCTCCTAACCATGCATGTGACCCTAGAATGTGTAATGAAGTGTGGTGGAATGCTCAAACCTCCTAAACCTGGTTCCAAAGTGTGACCCCCTTTGCAGACATGCGATGTCCCATAAAAACGAAGTGTCTGCAATCTGACTATTAGGGGGAAACTCCTTGTTTCGCTGAAACCGGGGTAGATCTTGTCACAACATGTTCCAAAACATGGTTTTACATCATCACATGACCTAACCAAGAGCAAAACAAGAGAGGGCTACACCGGGCTACCCCAGTCAGAAAAATGATTAGGGGGTAGACGATCCGAGGCCCGCGGATCAGGGTCCGCAGGAAGAAGCGCTACTGGGCATCGGAACACCTCCAAACCATGCATGTGACCCTAGAATGCGTAATGAAGTGTGGTGGTATGATCAAACCTCTTAAACCTGGTTCCCAAGTGTGACCCCCTTCGTAGACATGCGATGTCCCCTAAAAACAAAGTGTCTGCAATCTGACTATTAGGGGGAAACTCCCCGTTTCGGTGAAATCGGGCTAGATCTTATCACAATATGTTCCCAAACATGGTTTTACATCATCACATGACATAACCAAGAGAAAAACAAGAGAGGGTTACACCGGGCTACCCCTGTCAGAAGAAAGTCTAGGGGGGTAGACGATCCGAGGCCCACGGATCAGGGTTCCGCAGGAAGAAGCGCTTCGGGGCATCGGAACACCTCCAAACCATGCATGTGACCGTAGCATGTGTAATGAAGTGTGGTGGAATGCTCAAACCTCCTAAACCTGGTTCCCAAGTGTGACCCCCTTCGCAGACATGCGTTGTCCCCAACAAACGAAGTGTCTGCAATCTGACTATTACGGGGCAACTCCCCGTTTCGGTGAAACCGGGGTAGATCTTGTCACAACATGTTCCCAAACATGGTTTTACATCATCACATGACCTAACCAAGAGCAAAAAAAGAGAGGGATACACCGGGCTACCCCTGTTAGAAGAAAGTCTACGGGGGTAGATGATCCGAGGCCCGCGGATCAGGGTTCCGAATGAAGAAGTGCTTCGGGGCATCGGAACACCTCCAAACCATGCATGTGACCCTAGCATGTGTAATGAAGTGTGGTGGCATGTTCAAACCTCCTAAAACTGGTTCCTAAGTGTGACCCCCTTCGCTGACATGCGGTGTGCCCTAAAAACAAATTGTTTGCAATCTGACTATTAGTGGGAAACTCCCCGTTTCGGTGAAAACGGGGTAGATCTTGTCACAACATGTTCCCAAACATGCTTTTACATCATCACATGACCTAACCAAGAGAAAAACAAGAGAGGGCTACACCGGGCTATGATGTCTACGCACTTCTATTCTTGTAGACAATTGTCTGGCCTCCAAGTGCAGAGGTTTGTAGAACAGCAGCAAGTTATCCCTTAAGTGGGTCACCCAAGGTTTATCGAACTCAGGGAAGAAGTGGTCAAAGGTATCCCCTCTCAAGCAAACCTGCAATCAATATACAAGAAGTCTCTTGTGTCCCCAACACACCCAATACACTTGTCAGGTGTATAGGTGCACTAGTTCGACGAAGATATAGTGAAATACAAGTGGTATAGATAATTATAAGTGGTAACGGTGATAGAAGATAGCTTGATGGCGTGGAAAAGACTAAAGTAAAACTGAAATAAAGATGGAAGCAAGCAAACATGTAACCGATCTAGTAGCAAACGGTGTTTTAGTGCTAGGAAACAAGGCCTAGGGATCATACTTTCACTAGTTAACACTCATACAAATATATTCTCTTTATGATACTACTATTAACCACTCTCCGGTTGAACACTCTAATCAATGGTAGGGCTATAACAGCACACCTCAAAGTAAGCCTTTCCCATCTAGAGAACCCCACAGTCACCTTGAGTACTAGATGAGTCCAACAAACACCACATTTTCATAGAAACATCCAACTCCAAATATAACTCATAACAAGTATTTGTAATCTCTAGCCTAAGTGCCACCATGGTGAGCACGCTTTCACTTTCACACACATGGGGAGAGCAGAGATTCATTAAAGCACTTGAGTAGCAAAGTAGATCTACAGATTACAAGCTCATAATCTCAATAAGATCATGCATAGAGAGAGAGATGAACACATAGCTACCGGTAGAACCCTTAGCCTCGAGAGAGAAATACTCCCTCATCATCATGGGAATCAGCAACGGTGATGGAGATGGCGGTGGAGATCGATGGAGATGGCTCCGGGGGCACTTCCCCGTCCCAGCAGGGTGCCGGAACAGAGACTTTCTGTCCCCCGAATCTCCCCTTCGGTGGCGGCGGCGCTGCGGAACTTTTCATGGATTTCTGATTGACGATCTAGGGTTTATGCCTCGGGAGGCTTCTTATAGGCAAGAGGGCAAGGTCAAATGGCGGCCAGGGGGCCCACACCATGCACTGGCGTGGCCTGGGGGGACCCGCGCCATGGGGTGGTGTGGCCACCCTGTCGCCCCTCTCCGACTCTGCTTCTAGCTCCGTGAGTCTTCCGGGAAAATATCAACTTTGGCTTTTGTCCGGTCCAATTCCGAGAATGTTGATTTTCTGGCTTTCCTAGAACCAAAAATAGCAGAAAACAAGCAACTGGCACTGTGGCACTTGTTAATAGGTTAGTCCAAGAAATCATATGAAAAGTACTCCAAAGTGTGGACAAAACACAAGAAAGTAGATAAAACCAAGCATGGAACATCAAAAATAATAGATACATTTGCAATGTTTCAGGCTACCCCTGTTAGAAGAAAGTCTAGGGTGGTAGACGATCCGAGCCCCGCGGATCAGGTTTCCGCAGGAAGTAGCGCTTCGGGGCATCGAAACACCTCCAAACCATGCATGTGACCCTAGCATGTGTAATGAAGTGTGGTGGCATGCTCAAACCTCCTAAACCTGGTTCCGAAGTGTGACCCCCTTCGCAGACATGCGCTGTCCCATAAAAACGAAGAGTGTGCAATCTGACTATTAGGGGGAAACTCCCCGTTTCGGTGAAACCAGGGTAGATCTTGTCACAACATGTTCCCAAACATGGTTTTACATCATCACATGACCTAACCAAGAGCAAAACAAGAGAGGGCTACATCGGGATACCCGTGTTAGAAAAAAGTCTAGGGGGGTAGACGATCTGAAGCCTACGGATCAGGGTTCCGCAGGTAGAAGCGCTTCGGGGCATCGGAACACCTCCTAACCATGCATGTGACCCTAGAATGTGTAATGAAGTGTGGTGGAATGCTCAAACCTCCTAAACCTGGTTCCAAAGTGTGACCCCCTTTGCAGACATGCGATGTCCCATAAAAACGAAAGTGTCTGCAATCTGACTATTAGGGGGAAACTCCCTGTTTCGCTGAAACCGGGGTAGATCTTGTCACAACATGTTCCAAACATGGTTTTACATCATCACATGACCTAACCAAGAGCAAAACAAGAGAGGGCTACACCGGGCTACCCCAGTCAGAAAAATGATTAGGGGGTAGACGATCCGAGGGCCCGCGGATCAGGGTCCGCAGGAAGAGAAGCGCTACTGGGCATCGGAACACCTCCAAACCATGCATGTGACCCTAGAATGCGTAATGAAGTGTGGTGGTATGATCAAACCTCTTAAACTGGTTCCCAAGTGTGACCCCCCTTCGTAGACATGCGATGTCCCCTAAAAACAAAGTGTCTGCAATCTGACTATTAGGGGAAACTCCCCGTTCGGTTGAAATCGGGCTAGATCTTATCACAATATGTTCCCAAACATGGTTTTACATCATCACATGACATAACCAAGAGAAAAACAAGAGAGCGTTACACCGGGCTACCCCTGTCAGAAGAAAGTCTAGGGGGGTAGACGATCCGAGGCCACGGATCAGGGTTCCGCAGGAAGAAGCGCTTCGGGGCATCGGAACACCTCCAAACCATGCATGTGACCGTAGCATGTGTAATGAAGTGTGGTGGAATGCTCAAACCTCCTAAACCTGGTTCCCAAGTGTGACCCCCTTCGCAGACATGCGTTGTCCCCAACAAACGAAGTGTCTGCAATCTGACTATTACGGGGGCAACTCCCCGTTTCGGTGAAACCGGGGTAGATCTTGTCACAACATGTTCCCAAACATGGTTTTACATCATCACATGACCTAACCAAGAGCAAAAAAAGAGAGGGATACACCGGGCTACCCCTGTTAGAAGAAAGTCTACGGGGGTAGATGATCCGAGGCCCGCGGATCAGGGTTCCGAATGAAGAAGTGCTTCGGGGCATCGGAACACCTCCAAACCATGCATGTGACCCTAGCATGTGTAATGAAGTGTGGTGGCATGTTCAAACCTCCTAAAACTGGTTCCTAAGTGTGACCCCCTTCGCTGACATGCGGTGTGCCCTAAAAACAAATTGTTTGCAATCTGACTATTAGTGGGAAACTCCCCGTTTCGGTGAAAACGGGGTAGATCTTGTCACAACATGTTCCCAAACATGCTTTTACATCATCACATGACCTAACCAAGAGAAAAACAAGAGAGGGCTACACCGGGCTATGATGTCTACGCACTTCTATTCTTGTAGACAATTGTCTGGCCTCCAAGTGCAGAGGTTTGTAGAACAGCAGCAAGTTATCCCTTAAGTGGGTCACCCAAGGTTTATCGAACTCAGGGAAGAAGTGGTCAAAGGTATCCCCTCTCAAGCAAACCTGCAATCAATATACAAGAAGTCTCTTGTGTCCCCAACACACCCAATACACTTGTCAGGTGTATAGGTGCACTAGTTCGACGAAGATATAGTGAAATACAAGTGGTATAGATAATTATAAGTGGTAACGGTGATAGAAGATAGCTTGATGGCGTGGAAAAGACTAAAGTAAAACTGAAATAAAGATGGAAGCAAGCAAACATGTAACCGATCTAGTAGCAAACGGTGTTTTAGTGCTAGGAAACAAGGCCTAGGGATCATACTTTCACTAGTTAACACTCATACAAATATATTCTCTTTATGATACTACTATTAACCACTCTCCGGTTGAACACTCTAATCAATGGTAGGGCTATAACAGCACACCTCAAAGTAAGCCTTTCCCATCTAGAGAACCCCACAGTCACCTTGAGTACTAGATGAGTCCAACAAACACCACATTTTCATAGAAACATCCAACTCCAAATATAACTCATAACAAGTATTTGTAATCTCTAGCCTAAGTGCCACCATGGTGAGCACGCTTTCACTTTCACACACATGGGGAGAGCAGAGATTCATTAAAGCACTTGAGTAGCAAAGTAGATCTACAGATTACAAGCTCATAATCTCAATAAGATCATGCATAGAGAGAGAGATGAACACATAGCTACCGGTAGAACCCTTAGCCTCGAGAGAGAACTACTCCCTCATCATCATGGGAATCAGCAACGGTGATGGAGATGGCGGTGGAGATCGATGGAGATGGCTCCGGGGGCACTTCCCCGTCCCAGCAGGGTGCCGGAACAGAGACTTTCTGTCCCCCGAATCTCCCCTTCGGTGGCGGCGGCGCTGCGGAACTTTTCATGGATTTCTGATTGACGATCTAGGGTTTATGCCTCGGGAGGCTTCTTATAGGCAAGAGGGCAAGGTCAAATGGCGGCCAGGGGGCCCACACCATGCACTGGCGTGGCCTGGGGGGACCCGCGCCATGGGGTGGTGTGGCCACCCTGTCGCCCCTCTCCGACTCTGCTTCTAGCTCCGTGAGTCTTCCGGGAAAATATCAACTTTGGCTTTTGTCCGGTCCAATTCCGAGAATGTTGATTTTCTGGCTTTCCTAGAACCAAAAATAGCAGAAAACAAGCAACTGGCACTGTGGCACTTGTTAATAGGTTAGTCCAAGAAATCATATGAAAAGTACTCCAAAGTGTGGACAAAACACAAGAAAGTAGATAAAACCAAGCATGGAACATCAAAAATTAATAGATACATTTGCAATGTTTCAGGCTACCCCTGTTAGAAGAAAGTCTAGGGTGGTAGACGATCCGAGCCCCGCGGATCAGGTTTCCGCAGGAAGAAGCGCTTCGGGGCATCGGAACACCTCCAAACCATGCATGTGACCCTAGCATGTGTAATGAAGTGTGGTGGCATGCTCAAACCTCCTAAACCTGGTTCCCAAGTGTGACCCCCTTCGCAGACATGCGCTGTCCCATAAAAACGAAGTGTCTGCAATCTGACTATTAGGGGGAAACTCCCCGTTTCGGTGAAACCAGGGGTAGATCTTGTCACAACATGTTCCCAAACATGGTTTTACATCATCACATGACCTAACCAAGAGCAAAACAAGAGAGGGCTACACCGGGCTACCCGTGTTAGAAGAAAGTCTAGGGGGGTAGACGATCTGAGGCCCGCGGATCAGGGTTCCGCAGGAAGAAGCGCTTCGGGGCATCGGAACACCTCCAAACCATGCATGTGACCCTAGCATGTGTAATGAAGTGTGGTGGCATGCTCAAACCTCCTAAACCTGGTTCCAAAGTGTGACCCCCTTCGCAGACATGCGTTGTCCCCTAAAAACAAAGTGTCTGCAATCTGACTATTAGGGGGAAACTCCCTGTTTCGCTGAAACCGGGGTAGATCTTGTCACAACATGTTACCAAACATGGTTTTACATCATCACATGACCTAACCAAGAGCAAAACAAGAGAGGGCTACACCGAGGCTACCCCTGTCAGAAGAAAGTCTAGGGGGGTAGACGATCCGAGGCCCGCGGATCAGGGTTCCGCAGGAAGAAGCGCTTCGGGGCATCGGAACACCTCCAAACAATGCATGTGACCCTAGCATGTGTAATGAAGTGTGGTGGCATGCTCAAACCTCCTAAACCTGGTTCCCTAGTGTGACCCCCTTCGCAGACATGCGCTGTCCCATAAAAACGAAGTGTCTGCAATCTGACTATTAGGGGGAAACTCCCCGTTTCGGTGAAACCAGGGTAGATCTTGTCACAACATGTTCCCAAACATGGTTTTACATCATCACATGACCTAACCAAGAGCAAAACAAGAGAGGGCTACACCGGGCTACCCCTGTCAGAAGAAAGTCTAGGGGGGTAGACGATCCGAGGCCCGCGGATCAGGGTTCCGCAGGAAGAAGCGCTTCGGGGCATCGGAACACCTCCAAACCATGCATGTGACCCTAGCATGTGTAATGAAGTGTGGTGGCATGCTCAAACCTCCTAAACCTGGTTCCCAAGTGTGACCCCCTTCGCAGACATGCGTTGTCCCCTAAAAACGAAGTGTCTACAATCTGACTATTAGGGGGAAACTCCCCGTTTCGGTGAAACAGGGGTAGATCTTGTCACAACATGTTCCCAAACATGGTTTTACATCATCACATGACCTAACCAAGAGCAAAACAAGAGAGGGCTACACCGGGCTACCCTGTCAGAAGAAAGTCTAGGGGGGTAGACGATCTGAGGCCCGCGGATCAGGGTTCCGCAGGAAGAAGCGCTTCGGGGCATCGGAACACCTCCAAACCATGCATGTGACCCTAGCATGTGTAATGAAGTGTGGTGGCATGCTCAAACCTCCTAAACCTGGTTCCCAAGTGTGACCCCCTTCGCAGACATGCGTTGTCCCCTAAAAACGAAGTGTCTGCAATCTGACTATTAGGGGGAAACTCCCCGTTTCGGTGAAACCGGGGTAGATCTTGTCACAACATGTTCCCAAACATGGTTTTACATCATCACATGACCTAACCAAGAGCAAAACAAGAGAGGGCTACACCGGGCTACCCCTGTCAGAAGAAAGTCTAGGGGGTAGACGATCCGAGGCCCGCGGATCAGGGTTCCGCAGGAAGAAGCGCTTCGGGGCATCGGAACACCTCCAAACCATGCATGTGACCCTAGAATGTGTAATGAAGTGTGGTGGAATGCTCAAACCTCCTAAACCTGGTTCCCAAGTGTGACCCCCTTCGCAGACATGCGCTGTCCCATAAAAACGAAGTGTCTGCAATCTGACTATTAGGGGGAAACTCCCCGTTTCGGTGAAACCGGGGTAGATCTTGTCACAACATGTTCCCAAACATGGTTTTACATCATCACATGACCTAACCAAGAGCAAAACAAGATAGGGCTACACCGGGCTACCCCATTCAGAAGAAAGTCTAGGGGGGTAGACGATCCGAGGCCCTCGGATAAGGGTTCCGTAGGAAGAAGCGCTTCGGGGCATCGGAACACCTCCAAACAATGCATGTGACCCTACCATGTGTAATGAAGTGTGGTGGCATTCTCAAAACTCCTAAACCTGGTTCCAAAGTGTGACCCCCTTCGCAGACATGCGCTGTCCCATAAAAACGAAGTGTCTGCAATCTGAGTATTAGGGGAAACTCCCCGTTTCGGTGAAACTGGGGTAGATCTTGTCACAACATGTTCCCAAATATGGTTTTACATCATCACATGACCTAACCAAGAGTAAAACAAGAGAGGGCTACACCGGGCTACCCCTGTCAGAAGAAAGTCTAGGGGGGTACACGATCCGAGGCCCGCGGATCAGGGTTCAGCACGAAGAAGCGCTTCGGGGCATCGGAACACGTCCAAACCATGCATGTGACCCTAGCATGTGTAATGAAGTGTGGTGGCATGCTCAAACCTCCTAAACCTGGTTCCCAAGTGTGACCCCCTTCGCAGACATGCGCTGTCCCATAAAAACGAAGTGTCTGCAATCTGACTATTAGGGGGAAACTCCCCTGTTTCGGTGAAACCGGGGTAGATCTTGTCACAACATGTTCCCAAACATGGTTTTACATCATCACATGACCTAACCAAGAGCAAAACAAGAGAGGGCTACACCGGGCTACCCCTGTCAGAAGAAAGTCTAGGGGGGTAGACGATCCGAGGCCCGCGGATCAGGGTTCCGCAGGAAGAAGCGCTTCGGGGCATCGGAACACCTCCAAACCATGCATGTGACCCTAGCATGTGTAATGAAGTGTGGTGGCATGCTCAAACCTCCTAAACCTTGGTTCCCAAGTGTGACCCCCTTCGCAGACATGCGTTGTCCCATAAAAACGAAGTGTCTGCAATCTGACTATTAGGGGGAAACTCCCCGTTTCAGGTGAAACCGGGGTAGATCTTGTCACAACATGTTCCCAAACATGGTTTTACATCATCACATGACCTAACCAAGAGAAAAAGAAGAGAGGGATACACCGGGCTAACCCTGTTAGAAGAAAGTCTATGGGGGTAGACGATCCGAGGCCCGCGGATCAGGGTTCCGCAGGAAGAAGCGCTTCGGGGCATCGGAACACCTCCAAACCATGCATGTGACCCTAGCATGTGTAATGAAGTGTGGTGGCATGCTCAAACCTCCTAAACCTGGTTCCCAAGTGTGACCCCCTTCGCAGACATGCGCTGTCCCATAAAAACGAAGTGTCTGCAATCTGACTATTAGGGGGAAACTCCCCGTTTCGATGAAACCGGGGTAGATCTTGTCACAACATGTTCCCAAACATGGTTTTACATCATCACATGACCTAACCAAGAGCAAAACAAGAGAGGGCTACACCGGGCTACCCCTGTCAGAAGAAAGTCTAGGGGGGTAGACGATCCGAGGCCCGCGGATCAGGGTTCCGCAGGAAGAAGCGCTTCGGGGCATCGGAACACCTCCAAACCATGCATGTGACCCTAGCATGTGTAATGAAGTGTGGTGGCATGCTCAAACCTCCTAAACCTGGTTCCAAAGTGTGACCCCCTTCGCAGACATGCGCTGTCCCATAAAAACGAAGTGTCTGCAATCTGACTATTAGGGGGAAACTCCCCGTTTCGGTGAAACCTGGGGTAGATCTTGTCACAACATGTTCCCAAACATGGTTTTACATCATCACATGACCTAACCAAGAGTAAAACAAGAGAGGGCTACACCGGGCTACCCCTGTCAGAAGAAAGTCTAGGGGGTACACGATCCGAGGCCCGCGGATCAGGGTTCAGCAGGAAGAAGCGCTTCGGGGCATCGGAACACCGTCCAAACCATGCATGTGACCCTAGCATGTGTAATGAAGTGTGGTGGCATGCTCAAACCTCCTAAACCTGGTTCCCAAGTGTGACCCCCTTCGCAGACATGCGCTGTCCCATAAAAACGAAGTGTATGCAATCTGACTATTAGGGGGAAACTCCCCTGTTTCGGTGAAACCGGGGTAGATCTTGTCACAACATGTTCCCAAACATGGTTTTACATCATCACATGACCTAACCAAGAGCAAAAGAAGAGAGGGCTACACCGGGCTACCCCTGTCAGAAGAAAGTCTAAGGGGGTAGACGATCCGAGGCCCGCGGATCAGGGTTCCGCAGGAAGAAGCGCTTCGGGGCATCGGAACACCTCCAAACCATGCATGTGACCCTAGCATGTGTAATGAAGTGTGGTGGCATGCTCAAACCTCCTAAACTTGGTTCCCAAGTGTGACCCCCTTCGCAGACATGCGTTGTCCCCTAAAAACGAAGTGTCTGCAATCTGACTATTAGGGGGAAACTCCCCGTTTCAGGTGAAACCGGGGTAGATCTTGTCACAACATGTTCCCAAACATGGTTTTACATCATCACATGACCTAACCAAGAGAAAAACAAGAGAGGGATACACCGGGCTAACCCTGTTAGAAGAAAGTCTAGGGGGGTAGACGATCCGAGGCCCGCGGATCAGGGGTTCCGCAGGAAGAAGCGCTTCGGGGCATCGGAACACCTCCAAACCATGCATGTGACCCTAGAATGTGTAATGAAGTGTGGTGGCATGCTCAAACCTCCTAAACCTGGTTCGCAAGTGTGACCCCCTTCGCAGACATGCGCTGTCCCATAAAAACGAAGTGTCTGCAATCTGACTATTAGGGGGAAACTCCCCGTTTTGATGAAACTGGGGTAGATCTTGTTACAACATGTTCCCAAACATGGTTTTACATCATCACATGACCTAACCAAGATCAAAAAAGAGGAGGGCTACACCGGGCTACCCTCTGTCAGAAGAAAGTCTAGGGGGGTAGACGATCCGAGGCACGCGGATCAGGGTTCCGCAGGAAGAAGCGCTTCGGGGCATCGGAACACCTCCAAACCATGCATGTGACCCTAGCATGTGTAATGAAGTGTGGTGGCATGCTCAAAACCTCCTAAACCTGGTTCCCAAGTGTGACCCCCTTCGCAGACATGCGCTGTCCCATAAAAACGAAGTGTCTGCAATCTGACTATTAGGGGGAAACTCCCCGTTTGGTGAAACCGGGGTAGATCTTGTCACAACATGTTCCCAAACATGGTTTTACATCATCACATGACCTAACCAAGAGCAAAACAAGAGAGGGCTACACCGGGCTACCCCTGTCAGAAGAAAGTCTAGGGGGGTAGACGATCCGAGGCCCGCGGATCAGGGTTCCGCAGGAAGAAGCGCTTCGGGGCATCGGAACACCTCCAAACCATGCATGTGACCCTAGCATGTGTAATGAAGTGTGGTGGCATGCTCAAACCTCCTAAACCTGGTTCCCAAGTGTGACCCCCTTCGCAGACATGCGATGTCCCCTAAAAACGAAGTGTCTGCAATCTGACTATTAGGGGGAAACTCCCCGTTTCGGTGAAACCGGGGTAGATCTTGTCACAACATGTTCCCAAACATGGTTTTACATCATCACATGACCTAACCAAGAGCAAAACAAGAGAGGGCTACACCGGGCTACCCCTGTCAGAAGAAAGTCTAGGGGGGTAGACGATCCGAGGCCCGCGGATCAGGGTTCCGCAGGAAGAAGCGCTTCGGGGCATCGGAACACCTCCAAACCATGCATGTGACCCTAGCATGTGTAATGAAGTGTGGTGGCATGCTCAAACCTCCTAAACCTGGTTCCCAAGTGTGACCCCCTTCGCAGACATGCGCTGTCCCATAAAAACGAAGTGTCTGCAATCTGACTATTAGGGGGAAACTCCCTGTTTCGGTGAAACCGGGGTAGATCTTGTCACAACATGTTCCCAAACATGGTTTTACATCATCACATGACCTAACCAAGAGCAAAACAAGAGAGGGCTACACCGGGCTACCCTGTCAGAAGAAAGTCTAGGGGGGTAGACGATCCGAGGCCCGCGGATCAGGGTTCCGCAGGAAGAAGCGCTTCGGGGCATCGGAACACCTCCAAACCATGCATGTGACCCTAGCATGTGTAATGAAGTGTGGTGGCATGCTCAAACCTCCTAAACCTGGTTCCCAAGTGTGACCCCCTTCGCAGACATGCGTTGTCCCCTAAAAACGAAGTGTCTGCAATCTGACTATTAGGGGGAAACTCCCCGTTTCGGTGAAACCGGGGTAGATCTTGTCACAACATGTTCCCAAACATGGTTTTACATCATCACATGACCTAACCAAGAGCAAAACAAGAGAGGGCTACACCGGGCTACCCCTGTCAGAAGAAAGTCTAGGGGGGTAGACGATCCGAGGCCCGCGGATCAGGGTTCCGCAGGAAGAAGCGCTTCGGGGCATCGGAACACCTCCAAACCATGCATGTGACCCTAGCATGTGTAATGAAGTGTGGTGGCATGCTCAAACCTCCTAAACCTGGTTCCCAAGTGTGACCCCCTTCGCAGACATGCGCTGTCCCATAAAAACGAAGTGTCTGCAATCTGACTATTAGGGGGAAACTCCCCGTTTCGGTGAAACCGGGGTAGATCTTGTCACAACATGTTCCCAAACATGGTTTTACATCATCACATGACCTAACCAAGAGCAAAACAAGAGAGGGCTACACCGGGCTACCCCTGTCAGAAGAAAGTCTAGGGGGGTAGACGATCCGAGGCCCGCGGATCAGGGTTCCGCAGGAAGAAGCGCTTCGGGGCATCGGAACACCTCCAAACCATGCATGTGACCCTAGCATGTGTAATGAAGTGTGGTGGCATGCTCAAACCTCCTAAACCTGGTTCCCAAGTGTGACCCCCTTCGCAGACATGCGCTGTCCCCTAAAAACGAAGTGTCTGCAATCTGACTATTAGGGGGAAACTCCCCGTTTCGGTGAAACCGGGGTAGATCTTGTCACAACATGTTCCCAAACATGGTTTTACATCATCACATGACCTAACCAAGAGCAAAACAAGAGAGGGCTACACCGGGCTACCCCTGTCAGAAGAAAGTCTAGGGGGGTAGACGATCCGAGGCCCGCGGATCAGGGTTCCGCAGGAAGAAGCGCTTCGGGGCATCGGAACACCTCCAAACCATGCATGTGACCCTAGCATGTGTAATGAAGTGTGGTGGCATGCTCAAACCTCCTAAACCTGGTTCCCAAGTGTGACCCCCTTCGCAGACATGCGCTGTCCCATAAAAACGAAGTGTCTGCAATCTGACTATTAGGGGGAAACTCCCCGTTTCGGTGAAACCGGGGTAGATCTTGTCACAACATGTTCCCAAACATGGTTTTACATCATCACATGACCTAACCAAGAGCAAAACAAGAGAGGGCTACACCGGGCTACCCCTGTTAGAAGAAAGTCTAGGGGGGTAGACGATCCGAGGCCCGCGGATCAGGGTTCCGCAGGAAGAAGCGCTTCGGGGCATCGGAACACCTCCAAACCATGCATGTGACCCTAGCATGTGTAATGAAGTGTGGTGGCATGCTCAAACCTCCTAAACCTGGTTCCCAAGTGTGACCCCCTTCGCAGACATGCGCTGTCCCATAAAAACGAAGTGTCTGCAATCTGACTATTAGGGGGAAACTCCCCGTTTCGGTGAAACCGGGGTAGATCTTGTCACAACATGTTCCCAAACATGGTTTTACATCATCACATGACCTAACCAAGAGCAAAACAAGAGAGGGCTACACCGGGCTACCCCTGTCAGAAGAAAGTCTAGGGGGGTAGACGATCCGAGGCCCGCGGATCAGGGTTCCGCAGGAAGAAGCGCTTCGGGGCATCGGAACACCTCCAAACCATGCATGTGACCCTAGCATGTGTAATGAAGTGTGGTGGCATGCTCAAACCTCCTAAACCTGGTTCCCAAGTGTGACCCCCTTCGCAGACATGCGCTGTCCCATAAAAACGAAGTGTCTGCAATCTGACTATTAGGGGGAAACTCCCCGTTTCGGTGAAACCGGGGTAGATCTTGTCACAACATGTTCCCAAACATGGTTTTACATCATCACATGACCTAACCAAGAGCAAAACAAGAGAGGGCTACACCGGGCTACCCCTGTCAGAAGAAAGTCTAGGGGGTAGACGATCCGAGGCCCGCGGATCAGGGTTCCGCAGGAAGAAGCGCTTCGGGGCATCGGAACACCTCCAAACCATGCATGTGACCCTAGCATGTGTAATGAAGTGTGGTGGCATGCTCAAACCTCCTAAACCTGGTTCCCAAGTGTGACCCCCTTCGCAGACATGCGCTTGTCCCATAAAAACGAAGTGTCTGCAATCTGACTATTAGGGGGAAACTCCCCGTTTCGGTGAAACCGGGGTAGATCTTGTCACAACATGTTCCCAAACATGGTTTTACATCATCACATGACCTAACCAAGAGCAAAACAAGAGAGGGCTACACCGGGCTACACCTGTTAGAAGAAAGTCTAGGGGGGTAGACGATCCGAGGCCCGCGGATCAGGGTTCCGCAGGAAGAAGCGCTTCGGGGCATCGGAACACCTCCAAACCATGCATGTGACCCTAGCATGTGTAATGAAGTGTGGTGGCATGCTCAAACCTCCTAAACCTGGTTCCCAAGTGTGACCCCCTTCGCAGACATGCGATGTCCCCTAAAAACGAAGTGTCTGCAATCTGACTATTAGGGGGAAACTCCCCGTTTCGGTGAAACCGGGGTAGATCTTGTCACAACATGTTCCCAAACATGGTTTTACATCATCACATGACCTAACCAAGAGCAAAACAAGAGAGGGCTACACCGGGCTACCCCTGTCAGAAGAAAGTCTAGGGGGGTAGACGATCCGAGGCCCGCGGATCAGGGTTCCGCAGGAAGAAGCGCTTCGGGGCATCGGAACACCTCCAAACCATGCATGTGACCCTAGCATGTGTAATGAAGTGTGGTGGCATGCTCAAACCTCCTAAACCTGGTTCCCAAGTGTGACCCCCTTCGCAGACATGCGCTGTCCCATAAAAACGAAGTGTCTGCAATCTGACTATTAGGGGGAAACTCCCCGTTTCGGTGAAACCGGGGTAGATCTTGTCACAACATGTTCCCAAACATGGTTTTACATCATCACATGACCTAACCAAGAGCAAAACAAGAGAGGGCTACACCGGGCTACCCCTGTCAGAAGAAAGTCTAGGGGGTAGACGATCTGAGGCCCACGGATCAGGTTCCGCAGGAAGAAGCGCTTGGGGGCATCGGAACACCACCAAACCATGCATGTGACCCTAGCATGTGTAATGAAGTGTGGTGGAATGCTCAAACCTCCTAAACCTGGTTCCCAAGTGTGACCCCCTTCGTAGACATGCGCTGTCCCATAAAAACGAAGTGTCTGCAATCTGACTATTAGGGGGAAACTCCCCGTTTCGGTGAAACCGGGGTAGATCTTGTCACAACATGTTCCCGAACATGGTTTTACATCATCACATGACCTAACCAAGAGAAAAAAATAGAGGGCTACACCGGGCTACACCTGTTAGAAGAAAGTCTAGGGGGGTACACGATCTGAGGCCCGCGGATCAGGGTTTCGCAGGAAGAAGCGCTTCGGGGCATCGGAACACCTTCAAACCATGCATGTGACCCTAGCATGTGTAATGAAGTGTGGTGGCATGCACAAACCTCCTAAACCTGGTTCCCAAGTGTGACCCCCTTTGCAGACATGCGCTGTCCCATAAAAACGAAGTGTCTGCAATCTGACTATTAGGGGGAAACTCCTCGTTTCGGTGAAACCGGGGTAGATCTTGTCACAACATGTTCCCAAACATGGTTTTACATCATCACATGACCTAACCAAGAGAAAAACAAGAGAGGGCTACTCCGGGCTATGATGTCTACGCACTTCTATTCTTGTAGACAATTGTCTGGCCTCCAAGTGCAATTGTTTGTAGAACAGCAGCAAGTTATCCCTTAAGTGGGTCACCCAAGGTTTATCGAACTCAGGGAGGAAGTGGTCAAAGGTATCCCCTCTCATGCAACCCTGCAATCAATATACAAGAAGTCTCTTGTGTCCGCAACACACCCAATACACTTGTCAGGTGTATAGGTGCACTAGTTCGGCGAAGATATAGTGAAATACAAGTGGTATAGATAATTATAAGTGGTAACGGTGATACAAGATAGCTTGATGGCGTGGAAAAGACTAATGTAAAACTGAAATAAAGATGGAAGCAAGCAAACATGTAACCGATCTAGTAGCAAACGGTGTTTTAGTGCTAGGAAACAAGGCCTAGGGATCATACTTTCACTAGTTAACACTCATACAAATATATTCACTTTATGATACTACTATTAACCACTCTCCGGTTGAACACTCTAATCAATGGTAGGGCTATAACAGCACACCTCAAAGTAAGCCTTTCCCATCTAGAGAACCCCACAGTCACCATGAGTACTAGATGAGTCCAACAAACACCACATTTTCATAGAAACATCCAACTCCAAATATAACTCATAAAAAGTATTTGTAATCTCTAGTATAAGTGCCACCATGGTGAGCACGCTTTCACTTTCACACACATGGGGAGAGCAGAGATTCATTAAAGCACTTGAGTAGCAAAGTAGATCTACAGATTACAAGCTCATAATCTCAATAAGATCATGCAAAGAGAGAGAGATGAACACATAGCTACCGGTAGAACCCTTAGCCTCGAGAGAGAACTACTCCCTCATCATCATGGGAATCAGCAACGGTGATGGAGATGGCGGGGGAGATCGATGGAGATGGCTCCGGGGGCACTTCCCCATCCCAGCAGGGTGCCGGCACAGAGACTTTCTGTCCCCCGAATCTCCCATTCGGTGGCGGCGGCGCTGCGGAACTTTTCATGGATTTCTGATTGATGATCTAGGGTTTATGCCTCGGGAGGCTTCTTATAGGCCAGAGGGCAAGGTCAAATGGCGGCCAGGGGGCCCACACCATGCACTGGCGTGGCCTGGGGGGACCCGCGCCATGGGGTGGTGTGGCCACCCTGTCGCCCCTCTCCGACTCTCCTTCTAGCTCCGTGAGTCTTCCGGGAAAATATCAACTTTGGCTTTTGTCCGGTCCAATTCCGAGAATGTTGATTTTCTGGCTTTCCTAGAACCAAAAATAGCAGAAAACAAGCAACTGGCACTGTGGCACTTGTCAATAGGTTAGTCCAAGAAATCATATGAAAAGTACTCCAAAGTGTGGACAAAACACAAGAAAGTAGATAAAACCAAGCATGGAACATCAAAAATTATAGATAGATTTGCAATGTTTCAGGCTACCCTTGTTAGAAGAAAGTCTAGGGTGCTAGACGATCCGAGCCCCGCGGATCAGGTTTCCGCAGGAAGTAGCGCTTCGGGGCATCGAAACACCTCCAAACCATGCATGTGACCCTAGCATGTGTAATGAAGTGTGGTGGCATGCTCAAACCTCCTAAACCTGGTTCCGAAGTGTGACCCCCTTCGTAGACATGCGCTGTCCCATAAAAACGAAGTGTGTGCAATCTGACTATTAGGGGGAAACTCCCCGTTTCGGTGAAACCAGGGTAGATCTTGTCACAACATGTTCCCAAACATGGTTTTACATCATCACATGACCTAACCAAGGGCAAAACAAGAGAGGGCTACACCGGGCTACCCGTGTTAGAAGAAAGTCTAGGGGGGTAGACGATCTGAAGCCTACGGATCAGGGTTCCGCAGGTAGAAGCGCTTCGGGGCATCGGAACACCTCCTAACCATGCATGTGACCCTAGAATGTGTAATGAAGTGTGGTGGAATGCTCAAACCTCCTAAACCTGGTTCCAAAGTGTGACCCCCTTTGCAGACATGCGTTGTCCCCTAAAAACAAAGTGTCTGCAATCTGACTATTAGGGGGAAACTCTCTGTTTCGCTGAAACCGGGGTAGATCTTGTCACAACATGTTACCAAACATGGTTTTACATCATCACATGACCAAACCAAGAGCAAAACAAGAGAGGGCTACACCGAGCTACCCCTGTCAGAAGAAAGTCTAGGGGGGTAGACGATCCGAGGCCCGCGGATCAGGGTTCCGCGGGAAGAAGCGCTTCAGGGCATCGGAACACCTCCAAACAATGCATTTGACCCTAGCATGTGTAATTAAGTGTGGTGGCATGCTCAAACCTCCTAAACCTGGTTCCCTAGTGTGACCCCCTTCGCAGACATGCGCTGTCCCATAAAAACAAAGTGTCTGCAATCTGACTATTAGGGGGAAACTCCCCGTTTCGGTGAAACCAGGGTAGATCTTGTAACAACATGTTCCCAAACATTTTTTTACATCATCACATGACCTAACCAAGATCAAAACAAGAGAGGGCTACACCGGGCTACCCCTGTTAGAAGAAAGTCTAGGGGGGTAGACGATCCGAGGCCCTCGGATAAGGGTTCCGTAGGAAGAAGCGCTTCGGGGCATCGGAACACCTCCAAACCATGCATGTGACCCTAGCATGTGTAATGAAGTGTGGTGGCATGCTCAAACATCCTAAAATTGGTTCCCAAGTGTGACCCCCTTCGCAGAATGTTGATTTTCTGGATTTCCTAGAACCAAAAATAGCAGAAAACAAGCAACTGGCACTGTGGCACTTGTCAATAGGTTAGTCCAAGAAATCATATGAAAAGTATTCCAAAGTGTGGACAAAACACAAGAAAGTATATAAAACCAGGCATGGAACATCAAAAATTATAGATACATTTGCAATGTTTCAGGCTACCCCTGTTAGAAGAAAGTCTAGGGTGCTAGACGATCCGAGCCCCGCGGATCAGGTTTCCGCAGGAAGTAGCGCTTCGGGGCATCGAAACACCTCCGAACCATGCATGTGACCCTAGCATGTGTAATGAAGTGTGGTGGCATTCTCAAACCTCCTAAACCTAGGTTCCAAAGTGTGACCCCCTTCGCAGACCTGCGCTGTCCCATAAAAACGAAGTGTCTGCAATCTGACTATTAGGGGAAACTCCCCGTTTCGGTGAAACTAGGGTAGATCTTGTCACAACATGTTCCCAAACATGGTTTTACATCATCACATGACCTAACTAAGAGTAAAACAAGAGAGGGCTACACCGGGCTACCCCTGTCAGAAGAAAGTCTAGGGGGTACGACGATCCGAAGGCCCGCGGATCAGGGTTCAGCACGTAAGAAGCGCTTCGGGGCATCGGAACACCTCCAAACCATGCATGTGACCCTAGCATGTGTAATGAAGTGTGGTGGCATGCTCAAACCTCCTAAACCTGGTTCCCAAGTGTGACCCCCTTCGCAGACATGCGTTGTCCCATAAAAACGAAGTGTCTGCAATCTGACTATTAGGGGGAAACTCCCTGTTTCGGTGAAACCGGGTAGATCTTGTCACAACATGTTCCCAAACATGGTTTTACATCATCACATGACCTAACCAAGAGCAAAACAAGAGAGGGCTACACCGGGCTACCCCTGTCAGAAGAAAGTCTAGGGGGGTAGACGATCCGAGGCCCGCGGATCAGGGTTCCGCAGGAAGAAGCGCTTCGGGGCATCGGAACACCTCCAAACCATGCATGTGACCCTAGCATGTGTAATGAAGTGTGGTGGCATGCTCAAACCTCCTAAACCTTGGTTCCCAAGTGTGACCCCCTTCGCAGACATGCGCTGTCCCATAAAAACGAAGTGTCTGCAATCTGACTATTAGGGGGAAACTCCCCGATTCAAAGAAACCGGGGTAGATCTTGTCACAACATGTTCCCAAACATGGTTTTACATCATCACATGACCTAACCAAGAGAAAAACAAGAGAGGGCTACACCGGGCTACCCCTGTTAGAAGAAAGTCTATGGGGGTAGACGATCCGAGGCCCGCAGATCGGGATTCCGCAGGAAGAAGCGCTTCGGGGCATCGGAACACCTCCAAACCATGCATGTGACCCTAGAATGTGTAATGAAGTGTGGTGGCATTCTCAAACCTCCTAAACCTGGTTCGCAAGTGTGACCCCCTTCGCAGACATGCGCTATCCCATAAAAACGAAGTGTCTGCAATCTGACTATTAGGGGGAAACTCCCCATTTTGATGAAACTGGGGTAGATCTTGTTACAACATGTTCCCAAACATGTTTTTACATCATCACATGACCTAACCAAGATCAAAAAAGGGAGGGCTACACCGGGCTACCTCTGTCAAAGAAAGTCTAGGGGGGTAGACGATTCGAGGCCCGCGGATCAGGGTTCCGCAGGAAGAAGCGCTTCGGGGCATCGGAACACCTCCAAACCATGCATGTGACCCTAGCATGTGTAATGAAGTGTGGTGGCATGCTCAAACCTCCTAAACCTGGTTCCCAAGTGTGACCCCCTTCGCAGACATGCGCTGTCCCCTAAAAACGAAGTGTCTGCAATCTGACTATTAGGGGGAAACTCCCCGTTTTGGTGAAATCGGGGTAGATCTTGTCACAACATGTTCCCAAACATGGTTTTACATCATCACATGACCTAACCAAGAGCAAAACAAGAGAGGGCTACACCGGGCTACCCCTGTCAGAAGAAAGTCTAGGGGGGTAGACGATCCGAGGCCCGCGGATCAAGGGTTCCGCAGGAAGAAGCGCTTCGGGGCATCGGAACACCTCCAAACCATGCATGTGACCCTAGCATGTGTAATGAAGTGTGGTGGCATGCTCAAACCTCCTAAACCTGGTTCCCTAAGTGTGACCCCCTTCGCAGACATGCGCTGTCCCATAAAAACGAAGTGTCTGCAATCTGACTATTAGGGGGAAACTCCCCGTTTCGGTGAAACCGGGGTAGATCTTGTCACAACATGTTCCCAAACATGGTTTTACATCATCACATGACCTAACCAAGATGCAAAAAAAGAGAGGGATACACCGGGCTACCCCTGTCAGAAGAAAGTCTACGGGGGGTAGACTGATCCGAGGCCCGCGGATCAGGGTTCCGCAGGAAGAAGCGCTTCGGGGCATCGGAACACCTCCAAACCATGCATGTGACCCTAGCATGTGTAATGAAGTGTGGTGGCATGCTCAAACCTCCTAAACCTGGTTCCCAAGTGTGACCCCCTTCGCAGACATGCGTTGTCCCCTAAAAACGAAGTGTCTGCAATCTGACTATTAGGGGGAAACTCCCGTTTCGGTGAAACCGGGGTAGATCTTGTCACAACATGTTCCCAAACATGGTTTTACATCATCACATGACCTAACCAAGAGAAAACAAAGAGGGCTACACCGGGCTACACCTGTTAGAAGAAAGTCTAGGGGGTACACGATCTGAGGCCCGCGGATCAGGGTTCCGCAGGAAGAAGCGCTTCGGGCATCGGAACACCTTCACACCATGCATGTGACCCTAGGATGTGTAATGAAGTGTGGTGTTATGCTCAAACCTCTTAAACTGGTTCCCAAGTGTGACCCCCTTCGTAGACATGCGATGTCCCCTAAAAACAAGTGTCTGCAATCTGACTATTAGGGGGAAACTCCCCGTTTCGGTGAAATCGG
>CAJUXJ010001606.1:0-114686 GCA_910589775.1 Avena eriantha
AAACCACCACTAGTCCATTGCATGTGCGTTCTTTTCATAAACCACTTGGATCCACCAGATTAATTGCATGTGTGTTCCTTTCATAAACCACATGGATCCATTAGTGTCATTGAATGTGTGTTATTTTTCTAAACCGCAACTAGAGTCATTGCATGTGTGTTCTTTTCTTAAACCACTTGGATCCACCAGAGTCATCAAATGTGTGTTCTTTTCATAAACCACATGGATCCGCCAGTGTCATTGCATGTTTGTTATTTTTTCTAAACCACCCCTAGAGTCATTGCATGTGTGTCCTTTTCATGAACCACTTGATTCCACCAGATTCATTGCATGTGTGTTCTTTTACATAAACCACCAATAGAGTCATTGCATGTGTGATCTTTTCATAACCCACCACTAGAGTCATTGCATGTGTGTTCTTTTGATAAACCACATGGATCCACAAGAGTCATTGCATGTTTGTTCTTCTCATAAACCACATGGATCCAGCAGTGGTCATTGAATGTGTGATCCTTTTGTAAACTACAACTAGAGTCATTGCGTGTGTCTTCTTTTCATAAACCACATGGATCCACCAGAGTCATTGCATGTGCGTTCTTTTCATAAACCACATGGATCCACCAGTGTCATTGGATGTTTGTTCTTTTTTCTAAAGCACCACTAGTCATTGCATGTGCGTTCTTTTCATAAACCACTTGGATTCACCAGAGTCATTGCATGTGTGTTCTTTTCATAAACCACATGGATCCAACAGTGTCATTGGATGTTTGTTCTTTTTTCTAAACCACCACTAGTCATTGCATGTGCGTTCTTTTCATAAACCACTTGGATCCACCAGAGTAATTGCATGTGTGTTATTTCATAAACCACTACAGTCATTGCATTTGTGTTATTTTCATAAACCACATGGATCTACCAAGGTCATTAAATGTGTGTTCTTTTTCAAAACCACCACTAGAGTCATTGCATGTTTGTTCTTTTCATAAACCACAACTCGAGTGATTGCATGTGTGTTCTGTTGATAAACCACATGGATCCACCAGTGTCATTGAATGTGTGTTTTTTCTAAACCACAAATAGAGTCATTACATGTGTGTTATTTTAATAAACCACATGGATCCACTAGAGTCATTGCATGTATGTTCTTTTCATAATCCACATGGATTCACCAGTGTCATTGCATGTTTGTTATTTTTTCTAAACCACCACTAGAGTCATTGCATGTGTGTTCTTTTCATAAACCACTTGGATCCACCAGAGTCATTGCATGTGTATTCTTTTTATAAACCAACACTAGATTCATTGCATGTTTGTTGTTTTTTCTAAACCACCACTAGAGTCATTGCATGTGTGTTCTTTTCATAAACCACATGGATCCACCAAAGTCATTGCATGTGTGTTCTTTTTCATAAACCACCACTTGAGTCATTGCATGTGTGTTCTTTTCATAAACCACCACTAGAGTCATTGCATGAGTGTTCTTTTGATAAACCACATGGATCCACAAGAGTCATTGCATGTTTGTTCTTCTCATAAACCACATGGATCAAGCAGTGTCATTGAATGTGTGATCTTTTTGTAAACCACAACTAGAGTCATTGCGTGTGTCTTCTTTTCATAAACCACATGGATCCACCAGAGTCATTGCATGTGCGTTCTTTTCATAAACCACATGGATCCACCAGTGTCATTGGATGTTTGTTCTTTTTTCTAAAGCACCACTAGTCATTGCATGTGCGTTCTTTTCATAAACCACTTGGATTCACCAGAGTCATTGCATGTGTGTTCTTTTCATAAACCACATGGATCCAACAGTGTCATTGGATGTTTGTTCTTTTTTCTAAACCACCACTAGTCATTGCATGTGCGTTCTTTTCATAAACCACTTGGATCCACCAGAGTAATTGCATGTGTGTTATTTCATAAACCACTACAGTCATTGCATTTGTGTTATTTTCATAAACCACATGGATCTACCAAGGTCATTAAATGTGTGTTCTTTTTCAAAACCACCACTAGAGTCATTGCATGTTTGTTCTTTTCATAAACCACAACTCGAGTGATTGCATGTGTGTTCTGTTGATAAACCACATGGATCCACCAGTGTCATTGAATGTGTGTTTTTTCTAAACCACAAATAGAGTCACTACATGTGTGTTATTTTAATAAACCACATGGATCCACTAGAGTCATTGCATGTATGTTCTTTTCATAATCCACATGGATTCACCAGTGTCATTGCATGTTTGTTATTTTTTCTAAACCACCACTAGAGTCATTGCATGTGTGTTCTTTTCATAAACCACTTGGATCCACCAGAGTCATTGCATGTGTATTCTTTTTATAAACCAACACTAGATTCATTGCATGTTTGTTGTTTTTTCTAAACCACCACTAGAGTCATTGCATGTGTGTTCTTTTCATAAACCACATGGATCCACCAAAGTCATTGCATGTGTGTTCTTTTTCATAATCCACCACTTGAGTCATTGCATGTGTGTTCTTTTCATAAACCACCACTAGAGTCATTGCATGAGTGTTCTTTTGATAAACCACATGGATCCACAAGAGTCATTGCATGTTTGTTCTTCTCATAAACCACATGGATCAAGCAGTGTCATTGAATGTGTGATCTTTTTGTAAACCACAACTAGAGTCATTGCGTGTGTCTTCTTTTCATAAACCACATGGATCCACCATTGTCATTGCATGTGTGTTCTTTTCATAAACCACATGGATCCACCAGTGTCATTGGATGTTTGTTCTTTTTTCTAAACCACCACTAGTCATTGCATGTGCGTTCTTTTCATAAACCACTTGGATCCACCAGATTAATTGCATGTGTGTTCCTTTCATAAACCACATGGATCCACTAGTGTCATTGAATGTGTGTTATTTTTCTAAACCGCAACTAGAGTCATTGCATGTGTGTTCTTTTCTTAAACCACTTGGATCCACCAGAGTCATCAAATGTGTGTTCTTTTCATAAACCACATGGATCCGCCAGTGTCATTGCATGTTTGTTATTTTTTCTAAACCACCCCTAGAGTCATTGCATGTGTGTCCTTTTCATGAACCACTTGATTCCACCAGATTCATTGCATGTGTGTTCTTTTTCATAAACCACCACTAGAGTCATTGCATGTGTGTTCTTTTCATAACCCACCACTAGAGTCATTGCATGTGTGTTCTTTTCATAAACCACATGGATCCACAAGAGTCATTGCATGTTTGTTCTTCTCATAAACCACATGGATCCAGCAGTGGTCATTGAATGTGTGATCCTTTTGTAAACTACAACTAGAGTCATTGCGTGTGTCTTCTTTTCATAAACCACATGGATCCACCAGAGTCATTGCATGTGTGTTCTTTTCATAAACCACATGGATCCACCAGTGTCATTGGATGTTTGTTCTTTTTTCTAAACCACCACTAGTCATTGCATGTGCGTTCTTTTCATAAACCACTTGGATTCACCAGAGTCATTGCATGTGTGTTCTTTTCATAAACCACATGGATCCAACAGTGTCATTGGATGTTTGTTCTTTTTCTAAACCACCACTAGTCATTGCATGTGCGTTCTTTTCATAAACCACTTGGATCCACCAGAGTAATTGCATGTGTGTTATTTCATAAACCACTACAGTCATTGCATTTGTGTTATTTTCATAAACCACGTGGATCTACCAAGGTCATTAAATGTGTGTTCTTTTTCAAAACCACCACTAGAGTCATTGCATGTTTGTTCTTTTCATAAACCACAACTCGAGTGATTGCATGTGTGTTCTGTTGATAAACCACATGGATCCACCAGTGTCATTGAATGTGTGTTTTTTCTAAACCACAAATAGAGTCACTACATGTGTGTTATTTTAATAAACCACATGGATCCACTAGAGTCATTGCATGTATGTTCTTTTCATAATCCACATGGATTCACCAGTGTCATTGCATGTTTGTTATTTTTTCTAAACCACCACTAGAGTCATTGCATGTGTGTTCTTTTCATAAACCACTTGGATCCACCAGAGTCATTGCATGTGTGTTCTTTTTATAAACCAATACTAGAGTCATTGCATGTTTGTTGTTTTTTCTAAACCACCACTAGAGTCATTGCATGTGTGTTCTTTTCATAAACCACATGGATCCACCAGAGTCATTGCATGTGTGTTCTTTTTCATAAACCACCACTTGAGTCATTGCATGTGTGTTCTTTTCATAAACCACCACTAGAGTCATTGCTTGAGTGTTCTTTCGATAAACCACATGGATCCACAAGAGTCATTGCATGTTTGTTCTTCTCATAAACCACATGGATCAAGCAGTGTCATTGAATGTGTGATCTTTTTCTAAACCACAACTAGAGTCATTGCGTGTGTCTTCTTTTCATAAACCACATGGATCCACCAGAGTCATTGCCTGTGTGTTCTTTTCATAAACCACATGGATCCAGCAGTGTCATTGGATGTTTATTCTTTTTTCTAAACCACCACTAGTCATTGCATGTGCGTTCTTTTCATAAACCACTTGGATCCACCAGAGTAATTGCATGTGTGTTATTTTCATAAACCACTACAGTCATTGCATGTGTGTTATTTTCATAAACCACGTGGATCTACCAGGGTCATTAAATGTGTGTTCTTTTTCAAAACTACCACTAGAGTCATTGCATGTTTGTTCTTTTCATAAACCACAACTCGAGTGATTGCATGTGTGTTCTGTTGATAAACCACATGGATCCACCAGTGTCAATGAATGTGTGTTTTTTCTAAACCACAAATACAGTCACTACATGTGTGTTATTTTAATAAACCACATGGATCCACTAGAGTCATTGCATGTATGTTCTTTTCATAATCCACATGGATTCACCAGTGTCATTGCATGCTTGTTATTATTTCTAAACCACTACTAGAGTCATTGCATGTGTGTTCTTTTTCATAAACCACCACTTGAGTCATTGCATGTGTGTTCTTTTCACAAACCACCACTAGAGTCATTGCATGTGTGTTCTTTTGATAAACCACATGGATCCACAAGAGTCATTGCATGTTTGTTCTTCTCATAAACCACATGGATCAAGCAGTGTCATTGAATGTGTGATCTTTTTGTAAACCACAACTAGAGTCATTGCGTGTGTCTTCTTTTCATAAACCACATGGATCCACCAGAGTCATTGCATGTGTGTTCTTTTCATAAACCACATGGATCCACCAGTGTCATTGGATGTTTGTTCTTTTTCTAAACCACCACTAGTCATTGCATGTGCGTTCTTTTCAAAAACCACTTGGATCCACCAGAGTAATTGCATGTGTGTTATTTTTCAGAAACCACCAATAGAGTCATTGCATGTGTGTTATTTTCATAAACCACATGGATCCACCAGGGTCATTAAATGTGTGTTCTTTTTCAAAACCACCACTAGAGTCATTGCATGTGTCTTATTTTCATAAACCACAACTAGAGTGATTGCATGTGTGTTCTTTTGATAAACCACATAGATCCATCAGAGTCATTACATGTTTGTTCTTTTCATATACCACATGGATCCACAGTGTCATTGAATGTCTGTTTTTGCTAAACCACAAATAGAGTCACTACGTGTGTGTTATTTTAGTAAACCACGTGGATCCACTAGAGTCATTGCATGTATGTTCTTTTCATAATCCACATGGATTCACCAGTGTCATTGCATGTTTTTTTTTCTAAACCACCACTAGAGTCATTGCATGTGTTCTTTTCATAAACCACTTGGATCCACCAGAGTCATTGCATGTGTGTTCTTTTTATAAACCAACACTAGAGTCATTGCATGTTTGTTGTTTTTTCTAAACCACCACTAGAGTCATTGCATGTGTGTTCTTTTCATAAACCACTTGGGTCCACCAGAGTCATTGCATGTGTGTTCCCTTTCATAAACCACCACTTGAGTCATTGCATGTGTGTTCTTTTCATAAACCACCACTAGAGTCATTGCATGTGTGTTCGTTTGATAAACCACATGGATCCACAAGAGTCATTGCATGTTTGTTCTTCTCATAAACCGCATGGATCAAGTAGTGTCATTGAATGTGTGATATTTTTGTAAACCACAACTAGAGTCATTGCGTGTGGCTTCTTTTCAAAAACCACATGGATCCACCAGAGTCATTGCATGTGTGTTCTCTTCATAAACCACATGGATCCACTAGTGTCATTGGATGTTTGTTCTTTTTTCTAAACCACCACTAGTCATTGCATGTATGTTCTTTTCATAAACCACATGGATTCACCAGTGTCATTGCATGTTTGTTATTTTTTCTAAACCACCACCAGAGTCATTGCATGTGTGTTCTTTTCATAAACAACTTGGATCCACCAGAGTCATTGCATGTGTGTTATCTTTGTAAACCACCACTAGAGTCATTTCATGTGTGTACTTTTTCAAAACCACCAATAGAGTCATTGCATGTGTGTTCTTTTCATAAACCACAACTGGAGTGATTGCATGTGTGTTCTTTTGATAAACCACATGGATCCATCAGAGTCGTTGCATGTTTTTTCTTTTCATATACCACATGGATCCACCAGTGTCATTGAATGTGTGTTCTTTTTCTAAACCACAACTAGAGTCACTACATGTGTGTTATTTTAATAAACCAGATGGATCCTCCAGAGTCATTTCATGTATGTTATTTTCATAAACCACATGGATTCACAAGTGTCATTGCATGTTTGTTATTTTTGCTAAACCACCACTAGAGTCATTGCATGTGTGTTCTTTTCATAAACCACTTTGATCCACCAGAGTCATTGCTTGTGTGTTCTTTTATAAACCACCACTAGAGTCATTGCATGTGTGATCTTTTCCTAAACCACCACTAGAGTCATTGCATGTGTGGTCTTTTCATAAACCACTTGGATCCACCAGAGTCATTGCATGTGTGTTATTTTTCATAAACCAGCACTAGAGTAATTGCATGTGTGTTCTTTTCCTAAACCACCACTAGAGTCATTGCATGTATGTTCTTTTCATAAACCACATGGATCCACCAGAGTCATTGCATGTGTGTTATTTTCCTAAACCACCACTAGATTCATTACATGTGTGTTCCATTCATACACCACATGGATCCACCAGAGTCATTGCGTGTGTGTTCTTTTCATAAACCACTTGGATCCACCAGTGTCATTAAATGTGTGTTCTTTTTCAATGCCAACACTAGAGTCATTGCATGTGTGTTATTTTCATAAACCATAAATAGAGTCATTGCATGTGTGTTATTTTCATAAAGCGCTTGGATCCATAGAGTTATTGCATGTTTGTTCTTTTCATAAACCAAATGGATCCACTAGTGTCATTGAATGTTTGTTATTTTTCTAAACTGCAACTAGAGTCATTGCATGTGTGTTCTTTTCTTAAACCACTTGGATCTACTAGAGTCATCAAATGTGTGTTCTTTTCATAAACCACATGGATCCACCAGTGTCATTGCATGTTTGTTATTTTTTCTAAACCATCACTAGAGTCATTGCATGTGTGTTCTTTTCATAAACCACTTGATTCCACCAGAGTCATTGCATGTGTGTTCTTTTTCATAAACCAGCACTAGAGTCATTGCATGTGTGTTCTTTTCATTAACCACCACTAGATTCATTGGATGTGTGTTCTTTTCATAAACCACATGGATCCACAAGAGTCATTGCATGTTTGTTCTTCTCATAAACCACATGGATCCAGCAGTGTCATTGAATGTGTGATCTTTTTGTAAACTACAACTAGAGTCATTGCGTGTGTCTTCTTTTCATAAACCACATGGATCCACCGGAGTCATTGCATGTGTGTTCTTTTCATAAACCACATGGATCCACCAGTGTCATTGGATGTTTGTTCTTTTTTCTAAACCACCACTAGTCATTGCATGTATGTTCTTTTCATAAACCACTTGGATCCACACAAGTCATTGCATGTGTGTTCTTTTAATAAACCACATGGATCCAACAGTGTCATTGGATGTTTCTTCTTTTTTCTAAACCACCACTAGTCATTGCATGTGAGTTCTTTTCATAAACCACTTGGATCCACCAGAGTAATTGCATGTGTGTTATTTTTCATAAACCACCACTAGAGTCATTACACGTGTGTTGTTTTCATAAACCACATGGATCCACCAGTGTCATTAAATGTGTGTTCTTTTTCAAAACCACCACTAGATTCATTGCATGTGTGTTCTTTTCATAAACCACAACTAGAGTCATTGCATGTGTGTTCTTTTCATAAACCACATGGATCCATCAGATTCATTGCATGTTTGTTCTTTTCATATACCACATGGATCCAACAGTGTCATTTAATGTGTGTTCTTTTTCTAAACCACAACTAGTCACTGCATGTTCGTTATTTTAATAAACCACATGGATACACCAGAGTCATTGCATGTATGTTCTTTTCATAAACCACATGGATTCACCAGTGTCATTGCATGCTTGTTATTTTTTCTTGACCACCACTAGAGTCATTGCATGTGTGTTCTTTTCATAAACCAGTTGGATCCACCAGAGTCATTGCATGTGTGTTCTTTTTATAAACCACCACTAGAGTCATTGCATGTGTGTTCTTTTCCTAAACCACCACCAGAGTCATTGCATGTGTGTTCTTTTCGTAAACCACATGGATCCACTAGAGTCATTGGATGTATGTTCTCTTCATAAACCACTTGGATCCACCAGCGACATTGCATGTGTGTTCTTTTTCAGAACCACCACTACAGTCATTGCATGTGTGTTCTTTTCAAAAATCACAACAAGAGTGATTGCATATGTATTCTTTTCATAAACCACATGGATCCACTAGAGTCATTGCATGTTTGTTCTTTTCATGAACCACATAGATCCACTAGTGTCATCAAATGTGTGTTCTTTTTCAAAACTCCCACTAGAGTCATTGCATGTGTGTTCTTATCCTAAACCACCACTAGAGTCACTACATGTGTGTTCTTTTCGTAAACCACATGGATCCACCAGAGTCATTGCGTGTGTGTTATTTTCATAAACCACTTGGATCCACTAGTGCAATTGCATCTGTGTTCTCTTTCAAAACCACCACTAGAGTTATTGCATGTGTGTTCTTTTCATAAACCACAACTAGAGTCATTGCATGTGTGTTGTTTTCATAAACCACATGGATCCACCAGAGTCATTGCATGTTTGTTCTTTTCATATACCACATGGATCCTCTAGTGTCATGGAATATGTGTTCTTTTTCTAAACCACAACTAGAGTAATTACATGTGTGTTATTTTAATAAACCACATGGATCCACTAGAGTCATTGCATGTGAGTTCGTTTCATAAACCACATGGATCCACCAGTGTCATTGCATGTTTGTTATTTTTTCTAAACCACCACTAGATTCACTACATGTGTGTTCTTTTCATAAACCACTTGGATCCACTAGAGTCATTGCACGTGTGTTCTTTTTATAAACCACCACTAGAGTCATTGCATGTGTGTTCTTTTCCTAAACCACCACTAGAGTCATTACATGTGTGTTCTTTTCGTAACCCTAAGGACCCACCAGAGTCATTGTATGTGTGTTCTTTTCATAAACCACTTGGGTCCACAAGTACCATTGCATGTGTGTTCTTTTTCAAAACCACCACTAGAGTCATTGCATGTGTG
This sequence comes from Avena eriantha, assembly GCA_910589775.1. Classification (NCBI taxonomy): domain Eukaryota; kingdom Viridiplantae; phylum Streptophyta; class Magnoliopsida; order Poales; family Poaceae; genus Avena; species Avena eriantha. The sequence goes on from CAJUXJ010001606.1 coordinate 9,661, forward strand.
TTCTTTTCATAAACCACAACTAGAATGATTGCATGTGTGTTCTTTTCATAAACCACATGGATCCACTAGAGTCATTGAATGTTTGTTCTTTGAGAGCGACTAGCGCGCGCGCTGCGCGTCGCGAGAACACGCGAGCGAGCTTCCATGCATATCCAACACGTGTCGTCGCGGAATCATCCCGGGAAATTTCTCTCACAGATGTCGCCGGTTTTTCTCTTTTCCGGTTTTTCTCTTTCCTGTGTTTTCTCTTTGTACGCTGTTGTCCGCTCCGCACATTAGGTATACACTTTCTATCATTTCCGTTTTTAGTGTGTTTTCTTTTTTATTATCGTTTATTTTGATTTTTATCTTTTAAATTTTTCGTTTATTTTTATTATCTTTATTTTCTCTTTATGGGCAATGGAGATTTTATGGGGTGTAATGGGAGGGGTCTGGTTTGTACAACACAATGTATTAAGTTTGAACGGATTACAGTAACGCAGTGCATTTGTATATTAAGAGCAGTACACAGATGATTCAGGGCAGCAGAATGTATTGACTTTGAACGGATAAAAGTAACGCAGTGCATTTGTATATATTAAGAGCAGTACACAGATGATTCAGGGCAGCAGAATGTATTGACTTTGAATGGATAAAAGTAACGCAATGCATTTGTATATTATAAGAGCAGTACACAAATGATTCAGCGCAGCAGAATGTATTGACTTTGAACGGATTACAGTAATGCAGTGCATTTTCATATTAAGAGCAGTACACAAATGATTCAGCGCAGCAGAATGTATTGACTTTCAATGGATTACAGTAATGCAGTGCTTTTGTATATTAAGAGTAGTAGACAGATGTATTTCGGAGCGCCTTGTATTTTGGAGCGTCTTGTATTTTAGAGCGCCGTGTATTTCAGAGCAACTTGTATTTTGGAGTATGTGTTGCGGGCTCCGCCCGTGTCATGGCGCCTTCGGCGCATCAAGCATTCATATAGATCATGAAGCGGTGTGTATTTTGGAGCGCCGTGTATATCGGAGCACCTTGTATTTTGGACCGTGTGTTGCGGGCTCCGCCCGTGTCATGGTGCCTTCGGCGCATCAAGCATTCATATATATCATGAAGCGGCGTGTATTTTGGAGCGCCGTGTATATCGGAGCACCTTGTATTTTGGACCGTGTGTTGCGGGCTCCGCCCGTGTCATGGTGCCTTCGGCGCATCAAGCATTCATATAGATCATGAAGCGCTGTGTATTTCGGAGCGCCGTGTATTTCGTAGCGCCTTGTATTTCGGAGTGTGTGTTGCGGGCTCCGCCCATGGCACGGTGCCTTCGGCGCATCAAGCATTCATATAGATCTTGAAGTACCGTGTATTTCGGAGCACCGTGTATTTCTGAGCGCCTTGTATTTTGGAGTGTGTGTTGCAGGCTCCGCCCGTGGCACGGCGCCTTCGGCGCATCAAGCATTCATATAGATCTTGAAGTGCCGTGTATTTCGGAGCGCCGTGTATTTCAAAGCGCCTTGTATTTCCGAGTGTGTGTTGCGGGCTCCACTCGTGGCATGGTGCTTTCGGCGCATCAAGCATTCATATAGACCTTGAAGCGCCGTGTATTTCGGAGCGCCGTGTATTTCGTAGTGCCTTGTATTTTGGAGTGTGTGTTGCGGGCTCCGCCCGTGGCACGGCGCCTTCCGCGCATCAAGCATTCATATAGATCTTGAAGCTCCGTGTATTTCAGAGCGCCGTGTATTTCAGAGCGCCTTTTATTTCGGAGCGCCTTGTATTTCGGAATATGTGTTGCGCGCTCCGCCCGTGGCACGGCGCCTTCAGTGCATCAAGCATTCATATAGATATTGAAGCATCGTGTCTTTCGCACCCCTGTGTATTTCAGAGCGCCTTGTATTTCGGAGTGTCTGTTGCGGGCTCCGCCTGTGGCACGGCGTTCGGCGCATCAAGCATTCATATAGATCTTGAAGCGTCGTGTATTTCGGAGCGCCTTGTATTTCATAGCTCCTTGTATTTAGGAGTGTGTGTTGCGGGCTCCGCCCGTGGCACGACGCCTTCAGCGCATCAACCATTCATAGAGATCTTGAAGCGCCGTGTATTTCGGAGCACCTTGTATTTCAAAGCGCCTTGTATTTCGAACTGTGTGTTGCGGGCTCCGCCTGTGGCACGGTGCCTTTAGCGCATCAAGCATTGATATAGATCTTGAAGCGCCGTGTATTTCGGAACGCCGTGTATTCCAGACGGCCTTGTATTTCGTAGCGCCTTGTATTTCGGAGTGTGCGTTGCGGGCTCCGCCCATAACACGGCGCCTTCAGGGCATCAAGCATTCATATAGATCTTGAAGCGCCGTGTATTTCAGAGCGCCCTGTATTTCGGAGCGTCTTGTACTTCGTAGTTCCTTGTATTTCGGAGTGTGTGTCGTGAGCTCCGCCCATGGCACGGCGCCTTCGGCGCATCAAGCATTCATATAGATCTTGAAGCGCCGTGTATTTCGGAGCGCCTTGTATTTTTGTAGCGTTGTGTGCTTTGGAGAAAAAATCTATTCGTAGGGCAGTGCACGTAGGTTAACAAAGCAGTTTACCAGCTACCACATCTACAATTACAGAGCAGTACACATGTTCCTACAAAGCAGTTCTCATAAAATATATTTTAGCTTGGATGTTAACCGATGGATATGGCTAGCATAGGATGTTACTGCCTCATTCAATATATTCCTTCTTCCACGAAAAGAAACAAACCCTTCTTCTTTTGTCTGGAGCAAAAGAAAACAATCTATTGAATAGTGATGGATTTTACTAGATCTGGTTCCTCAATCAGTTGCATGGGTGAGGACCTAGATTTGGTGCAGGAGATCGTTTTAAGGTTAACGTCAATCTTTGATCCGTTGCAGTATCCTCAAAAAAAATTGGTATACTGCACTCAAAGAGCCTGGATTTCTTCCGCATTATATGAAGAAAAATTCGCCATCATGCCTACGATTTCTGGTTGATTATCATTGGATGCCTGAGGTTGGTAATAGGCTACAGGAGCTTGAATATTCATCTAAAGATGAAACATCTCTAGCTATTTGTTCGAACTTAGATTCAACATATCTTCTAAGGGAATTGGTCGTCTGCTGTCGAAACGGAGCAGTACTCATTCAGGTCTTTCCACATGGTTCTAGAGATCCTGGGTACTATGTTAATTATCCTTCCAGGTCTCCAGATTTGTTCACTTTCCTTGCATCACTTGTTACACGAATGCCATCAATGTTGAAGAGTGATACATATCATTCATATGGGAAATTCTGTTTGATTCCAAGTGCTGCTAGATCAGGAATGACATTCTTTCGTAGAAATATATTCAATGGCTGCAAGGTTTCATATCCTGGTGTCACTGCTAATACAACATCTGGAATATTTGTGCATGTCTGTATTCAGCAAAATGGTCAATGGGAGATCCATATTTCTGACCCAATTCCTGTGCCAACACCAACCACTTACCTTAGTCAGCCTGAAGGAATCCTGATAGGCAAAGACCAGTTTATGGCGTATGTTGTAGGCCTTCTTCTGTGTTACAACATATGCACACATTTAACTTCTGTGATACAATTCCCTGAATCAGTCAGGCTGACAACAAAGGATTAGAGGAATTATTGTATTTCAGAGGATAGACCAGGAAGCATTTTACTAGCTGCCTTTTCTAGTGATGGTATACTAACAACTTGGCTCCTTGACTACAACAATGGTCAAAATAAGTGGATCATCTAGACAATGTTAGATCTGCATGTTGCATGCAGAACTGCTTTTGGCTGGGATATTGAAGATTACTGGAAGGAAAGACTTGGTAGTATATGTGAGAATTGCAATCTCCTAGTTTGTGGTGTGTTGCATGTTATAACAATGTCAGCTAATGGTCGCTATGTTCTGATGACAATTGATTTTGATGTAGGCTTGTTTTGTGCAGACATGCCGAAGAAGACTGTATCAGTTTTATCCAAGTTATCTACACCATTAGTTGTCCATAGTGCTTTTGCAATGTCTGAAGCCTGGCCACCTGCTCTACAGTGATTGACCGAAATGCAATAAAAATTAAATATCTCTTTGTAATGTGAGTACACTAAGCCTTTTGTTGCTTCTTTTGATCTTCTAGCACTTTATTCTGCCTCTAATTATGTACGATGTTGCTTTTTGTAATCTTGTTGCACTGTATGCTAAATTAGGCGTCCTAGTACTGCTATTGTAATTGCTAATTGATGCAGTGCAAGTATTAGCCAGAGAAATGCATATATGAATATATGAGCAGTGTACATAGATTGCACAATCGTTTCCCCTACTAAACTAAAGGCACTGCAAGTAGTTGGAGTACAAGGCAGTGCATGCGGGGGTTAAATACCGCAGTGTTTCATAGTAAACTAATTTGGCTGTATCATCTCACAGAGCATTGCATATATGAATTTCTAGGAAAGGCAGTGCATGTGGCTGAGGATAAATTAGGCAGTGCACGCGGGATAAATAGGCCAGTTCTTCGAAAGTACATAGGTGTATCTATGTAGAAAGTAGATTTCTATATGACTATACAGGCAATGCACTTAGAGTGCTGGGTCGTCCCGCATTTGTTAGGGGCTGGTATAGTTTCCAGGTAAGGAAGTGCATGTGGCTGAGGAAGCGCAATGCTTCGAACAGAAACCAGTGTACCTGCAGCATTACGTAGAGCAGTGCAATTGTCGAACTAAGGGTAGTGCACGCAGGATAAATAGGCCAGCTCTTCGAAAGTACATAGGTGTGTATCCGTGTAGCAAGCAGTTTTCTCTATGATTTACGGGCAGTGCACTTAGAGTGTAGGGTCGTCTCGCATTCGTTAGGGGCTAGTATAGTTTCTAGCTAAGGTAGTGCATGTTGCTGAGGAAGCGCACTGCTTCGAACAGAAACCAGTTTACCTGCAACATTACATAGAGCAGTGGAATTGTCGAACTAAGGGCAGTGCACGGAGGATAAATAGGGTTGTTCTTCGAAAGTACATAGGTGTCTCCGTGTAGAAAGCAGTTTTCTATATGACTATACGGGCAGTGCACTTAGAGTGCAGGGTTGTCCCGCATTCGTTAGGGGCTAGTATAGTTTCTAGGTAAGGCAGTGCATGTGGCTGAGGAAGCGCAGTGCTTCGAACAGAAAGCAGTGTACCTGCAGCATTACATAGAGCAGTGCAATTGTCGAACTAAGGGCAGTGCACGCAGGATTAATAGGACAGTTCTTCAAAAGTACATAGGTGTGTATACGTGTAGAAAGCAATTTTCTATATGACTATACGGGCAGTGCACTAAGAGTGCAGGGTCGTCCCACAATCGTTAGGGGCTAGTATAGTTTCTAGGTAAGCCAGTGCATGTGGCTGAGGAAGCGTAGTGCTTCAAACAGAGACCAGTTTACCTGCAGCATTACATAGAGCAGTGCAATTGTGAAATTAAGGGCAGTGCACACAGGATAAAAAGGTCAGTTCTTCGAAAGTACAAAGGTGTGTATCCGTGTAGAAAGCAGTTTTCTATATGACTATACAGGCAGTGCACTTAGAGTGCAGGGTCGTCCCACATTCATTAGGGGCTAGTATAGTTTCTAGGTAAGGAAGTGCATGTGGCTAAGGAAGCGCAGTGCTTTGAGCAGAATCCAATGTACCTGCAGCATTACATAGAGCAGTGCAATTGTCGAACTAAGGGCAGTCCACGCAGGATAAATAGGTCAGTTCTTCGAAAGTACATTGGTGTGTATCCATGTAGAAAGTAGTTTTCTATATGACTATACGAGCAGTACACTTAGAGTGCAGGGTCATCCCGCATTCATTAGAAGCTAGTATAGTTTCTAGGTAAGGCGGAGCATGTGGCTGAGGAAGCGTAGTGCTTCGAACAGAAACCAGTGTACTTGCAACATTATATAGAGCAGTGCAATTGTTGAACTAAGGGTAGTGCACGCAGGATAAATAGGGCAGTTCTTTTAAAGTACATAGGTGTATCCGTGTAGAAAGCAGTTTTCTATATGACTATACGGGCAGTGCACTTAGAGTGCAGGGTCGTCCCTCATTCATTAGGGGCTAGTATAGTTTCTAGGTAAGGTAGTGCATGTGGCTGAGGAAGCGCAGTGCTTCAAACAGAAACCAGTGTACCTTTAACATTACATAGAGCTGTGCAATTGTTGAACTAAGCGCAGTGCACGCAGGATAAATAGGGCAGTTCTACGAAAGTACATAGGTGTATCAGTGTAGAAATCAGTTTCCTATATGACTATACGGGAAGTGCACTTAGAGTGCAGTGTCATCCCGCATTCGTTAGGGACTAGTATAGTTTCTAGGTAAGGCAGTGCATGTGGCTAAGGAAGCGCAGTGCTTCGAATGAAAACCAGTATACCTGCAGCATTACATAGAGAAGTGAAATTGTCGAACTAAGGGCAGGGCATGCAGGATAAATAGGGCATTTCTTCGAAAGTACATAGGTGTGTATCCGTGTAGAAAGCAGTTTTCTATATGACTATACGGGTAGTGCACTTAGAGTGCAGGGTCGTCCCGCATTCGTTAGGGGCTCGTATAGTTTCTAGGTAAGGTAGTGCATGTGGCTGAGGAAGCACAGTGCTTCGAACAGAAACCAGTTTACCTGCAACATTACATAGAGCAGTGCAATTGTCGAACTAAGGGCAGTGCACGCATGATAAAAAGGTCAGTTCTTCGAAAGTACATATGTGTGTATCCGTGTAGAAAGCAGTTTTCTATATGACTATACAGGCAGTGCACTTGGAGTGCAGGGTCGTCCCGCATTCATTAGGGCTAGTATAGTTTCAAGGTAAGGGAGTGCATGTGGCTAAGGAAGCGCAGGGCTTTGAACAGAATCCAATGTACCTGTAGCATTACATAGAGCAGTGCAATTGTCGAACTAAGGGCAGTCCAGGCAGGATTAATAGGTCAGTTCTTCAAAAGTACATAGGTGTATCCGTGTAGAAAGCAGTTTTCTATATGACTATACGGGAAGTGCACTTAGAGTGCATGGTCGTCCCGCATTCGTTAGGGGCTAGTATGGTTTCTAGGTAAAGCAGTGCATGTGGCTGAGGAAGCGCATTGCTTCAAACAGAAACCAGTGTACCTGCAACATTATAGAGCAGTGCAATTGTCAAACAAAGGGCAGTGCACGCAGGATAAATAGGGTAGTTCTTCGAAAGTACATAAGTGTGTATCCGTGTAGAAAGCAGTTTTCTATATGACTATAGGGGAAGTGCACTTAGAGTGCAGGGTCGTCCCGCATTCATTAGGGGCTAGTATAGTTTCTAGGTAAAGCAGTGCATGTGGCTGAGGAAGCGCAGTGCTTCGAACAGAAACCAGTGTACCTGCAGCATTACATAGAGCAGTGCAATTGTCGAACTAAGGGCAGTGCACGCAGGATAAATAGGGAAGTTCATAGTACATAGGTGTGTATCCGTGTAGAAAGCAGTTTTCTATATCACTATACGGGGAATGCACTTAGAGTGCAGGGTCGTCCCGCATTCATTAGGGGCTAGTATAGCTTGTAGTAAGGCAGTGCATGTGGCTGAGGAAGCGCGGTGCTTCGAACAAAAACCAGTGTACCTGCAGCATTACATAGAGCAGTGCAATTGTCGAACTAAGGGCAGTGCACGCAGGATAAATACGATAGTTCTTCGAAAGTACATACGTGTGTATCCGTGTAGAAAGCTGTTTTCTATATGACTATACGGGCAGTGCACTTAGAGTGCAGGGTTCTCCCGCATTCGTTAGGGGCTAGTATAGTTTCTAGGTAAGGCAGTGCATGTGGCTGAGGAAGCGCAGTGCTTCGAACAGAAACCAGTATACCCGCAGCATTACATAGAGCAGTGCAATTCTCGAACTAAGGGCAGTGCACGCAGGATAAATAGGGCAGTTCTTCAAAAGTACATAGGTGTGTATCCGTGTAGCAAGCAGTTTTCTATATGATTTACGGGCAGTGCACTTAGAGTGTAGGGTCGTCTCGCATTCATCAGGAGCTAGTATAGTTTATAGCTAAGGTAGTGCATGTGGCTGAGGAAGCGTAGTGCTTCGAACAGACACCAGTGTACCTGCAGCATTACATAGAGCAGTGCAATTGTTGAACTAAGGGCAGTGCACGCACGATAAATAGGACAGTTCTTCGAAAGTACATAGGTGTGCATCCATGTAGAAAGCTGTTTTTTATATGACTATACGGGCAGTGCACTTAGAGTGCAGGGTCGTCCCGCGTTCGTTAGGGGCTAGTATAGTTTCTAGGTAAGCCAGTGCATGTGGCTGAGGAAGCGTAGTCTTTTCAACATAAACTAGTGTACCTGCAGCATTACATAGAGCAGTGCAATTGTCGAACTAAGAGCAGTGCACGCAAGATAAATAGGGCAGTTCTTCGAAAGTACATTGGTGTATATCCATGTAGAATGCAGTTTCTTATATGACTATACGGGCAGTGCACTTAGAGTACAGGGTCGTCCCGCATTCGTTACGGGCTAGTATAGTTTCTAGGTAAGGCAGTGCATGTGGCTAAGGAAGCGCAGTGCTTCGAACGAAAACCAGTATACCTGCAGCATTACATAGAGCAGTGAAATTGTCGAACTAAGGGCAGTGCATGCAGGATAAATAGGGCAGTTCTTCGAAAGTACATAGGTGTGTCTCCGTGTAGAAAGCAGTTTTCTATATGACTATACGGGTAGTGCACTTAGATTGTAGGGTCGTCCCGCATTCGTTAGGGGCTAGTATAGTTTCTAGGTAAGGTAGTGCATGTGGCTGAGGAAGCGCAGTGCTTCGAATAGAAACCAGTGTACCTGCAGCATTACATAGAGCAGTTCAATTGTCGAACTAAGGGTAGTGCACGCAGGATAAATAGGTCAGTTCTTCGAAAGTACATAGGTGTGTATCCGTGTAGGAAGCAGTTTTCTATATGACTATACGGGCAGCTTAGAGTGCAGGGTCATCCCGCATTCATTAGGGGCTAGTATAGTTTCTAGGTAAGGCAGTGCATGTGGGTGAGGAAGCGCAGTGCTTCGAACAGAAACCAGTATACCTGCAGCATTACATTGAGAAGTGCAATTGTCGAACTAAGGGGAGTGCACGCAGGATAAATAGGACAGTTCTTCGAAAGTACATAGGTGTGTATCCGTGTAGAAAGCTGTTTTCTATATGACTATACGGGTAGTGCACTTAGAGTGCAGGGTCGTCTCGCATTCGTTAGGGGCTAGTATAGTTTCTAGGTAAGGCAGTGCATGTGGCTGAGGAAGCGCAGTCTTTCGAACATAAACTAGTGTACCTGCAGCATTACATAGAGCAGTGCAATTGTCGAACTAAGGGCTGTGCATCCAGGATAAATAGGTAGTTCTTCGAAAGTATATTGGTGTGTATCCATGTAGAAAGCAGTTTTCTATATGACTATACGGGCAATGCACTTAGAGTGTAGGGTCGTCCCGCTTTCTTTGGAGGCTAGTATAGTTTATAGGTAAGGAGGTGCATGTGGCTGAGGAAGCATAGTGCTTCGAACAGAAACCAGTGTACCTGCAACATTATATAGAGCAGTGCAATTGTCAAACTAAGGGTAGTGCACACAGGAAAAATAGGGCAGTTCTTTGAAAGTATATAGGTGTATCCGTGTAGAAAGCAGTTTTCTATATGACTATAAGGGCAGTGCACTTAGAGTGCAGGGTCATCCCTCATTCGTTAGGGGCTAGTATAGTTTCTATGTAAGGCAGTGCATGTGGCTGAGGAAGCGCACTGCCTCAAATAGAAACCAGTGTACCTGCAACATTACATAGAGCTCTGTAATTGTCAAACTAAGGGCAGTGCACGCAGGATAAATAGGGCAGTTCTACGAAAGTACATAGGTGTATCCGTGTAGAAAGAAGTTTCCTATATGACTATACGGGCAGTGCACTTAGAGTGCAGGGTCGTCCCGCATTCGTTAGGGGCTAGTATAGTTTCTAGGTAAGGCAGTGCATGTGGCTAAGGAAGCGCAGTGTTTCGAACGAAAACCAGTATACCTGCAACATTACATAGAGAAGTGAAATTGTCGAACTAAGGGCAGTGCATGCAGGATAAATAGGGCAGTTCTTCGAAAGTACATAGGTGTGTATCCGTGTAGAAAAACAGTATTCTATATGACTATACGGGTAGTGCACTTAGAGTGCAGGTCGTCCCGCATTCGTTCGGTGCTAGTATAGTTTCTAGGTAAGGTAGTGCATGTGGCTGAGGAAGCGCAGTGCTTCGAACAGAAACTAGTGTACCTGCAGCATTACATAGAACAGTGCAATTGTCGAACTAAGGGCAGTGCACGCAAGATAAATAGGTCAGTTCTTCGAAAGTACATATGTGTGTATCCGTGTAGAAAGCAGTTTTCTATATGACTATACAGGTAGTCCACTTAGAGTGTAGGGTCGTCCCGCATTCATTAGGGGCTAATATAGTTTCTCGGTAAGGCAGTGCATGTGGCTGAGGAAGCGCAGTGCTTCGAACAGAATCCAATATACCCGTAGCATTACATAGAGCAGTGCAATTGTCGAACTAAGGGCAGTCCACGCAGGATAAATAGGTCAGTTCTTCGAAAGTACATAGGTGTATCTGTGTAGAAAGCAGTTTTTTATATGACTATACGTGCAGTGCACTTAGAGTGCAGGGCCGTCCCACATTCTATAGGGGCAAGTATAGTTTCTAGGTAAAGCAGTGCAAGTGGCTGAGGAAGCGCAGTGCTCCGAACAGAAACCAATGTACCTGCAGCATTACATAGAGCTGTGCAATTGTCGAACTAAGGGCAGTGCACGCAGGATAAATAGGGCAGTTCAAAGTACATAGTTGTGTATCCGTGTAGAAAGCAGTTTTCTATATCACTATACGGGCAATGTACTTAGAGTGCATGGTCGTCCCGCATTCATTAGGGGCTAGTATAGCTTGTAGGTAAGGTAGTGCATGTGGCTGAGGAAGCGCAGTACTTCGAACAGAAACCAGTGTACCTGTAGCATTACATAGAGAAGTGCAATTGTTGAACTAAGGGCAGTGCACGCAGGATAAATAGGACAGTTCTTCGAAAGTACATAGGTGTGTATCCGTGTAGAAAGCTGTTTTCTATATGACTATACGAGCAGTGCACTTAGAGTGCTGGGTCATCCCGCATTCGTTAGGGGCTAGTATAGTTTCTAGGTAAGGCAGTGCATGTGGCTGAGGAAGCGCAGTGCTTCGAACAGAAACCAGTATACCTGTAGCATTACATAGAGCAGTGCAATTCTCGAACTAAGGGCAGTGCACGCAGGATAAATAGGGCAGTTTTTTGAAAGTACATAGGCGTGTATCCGTGTAGAAAACAGTTTTCTATATGACTATACGGGTAGTGCACTTAGAGTGCAGGGTCGTCCCGCATTCGATAGGTGCTAGTATAGTTTCTAGGTAAGGAAGTACATGTGGATGAGGAAGCGCAGTGATTCGAACAGAAACCAGTGTACCTACAGAATTACATAGAGCAGTGCAATTGTCGAACTAAGGGCAGTGCACGCAGGATAAATAGGGCTGTTATTCGAAAGTACATAGGTGTGTATCCGTGTAGAAAGCAGTTTTCTATATGACTATACGGGCAGTCCACTTAGAGTGCAGAGTGGTCCCGCATTCATTAGGGGCTAGTATAGTTTCTAGGTAAGGCAGTGCATGTGGCTGAGGAAGCGCTGTGCTTCGAACATAATCCAATATACCCGTAGCATTACATAGAGCAGTGCAATTGTCGAACTAAGGGCATTACACGCAGGATAAATAGGACAGTTCTTCGAAAGTACATAGGTGTATCCCTGTAGAAAGCAGTTTTTTATATGACTATACGGGCAGTGCACTTAGAGTGCAGGGTCGTCCCGCATTCTATAGGGGCAAGTATAGTTTCTAGGTAAAGCAGTGCATGTGGCTGAGGAAGCGCAGTGCTTCGAACAGAAACCAGTGTACCTGCAGCATTACATAGAGGAGTGCAATCGTCGATCTAAGGGCAGTGCACACAGGATAAATAGGGCAGTTCAAAGTACATAGATGTGTATCCGTGTAGAAAGCAGTTTTCTATATCACTATACGGGCAATGCACTTAGAGTGTAGGGTCGTCCCGCATTCATTAGGGGCTAGTATAGCTTGTAGGTAAGGCAGTGCAAGTGGATGAGGAAGCGCAGTGCTTCGAACAGAAACCAGTGTACCTGCAGCATTACATAGAGCAGTGCAATTGTCGAACTAAGGGCAATGCACGCAGGATAAATAGGACAGTTCTTCGAAAATACATAGGTGTGTATCCGTGTAGAAAGCTATTTTCTATATGACTATACGGGCAGTGCACTTAGAGTGCAGGGTCGTCCCGCATTCGTTAGGGGCTAGTATAGTTTCTAGGTAGGGCAGTGCACGCATGATAAATAGGGCAGTTCTTCGAAAGTACATAGGTGTGTATCCGTGTAAAAAGCAGTTTTCTATATGACAATACGGGCAGTGCACTTAGAGTGCAGGGTCATCCTGCATTCGTTAGGGGCTAGTATAGTTTCTATGTAAGGCAATGCATGTGGCTGAGGAATCATAGTGCTTTGAACAGAAACCAGTGTACCTGCAACATTACATAGAGCAGTGCAATTGTCGAACTAAGGGTAGTGCACGCAGGATAAATAGGGCAGTTCTTCGAAAGTACATAGGTGTATCCGTGTAGAAAGTAGTTTTCTATATGACTATACGGGCAGTGCACTTAGAGTGCAGAGTCATCCCGCATTCGTTAGGGGCTAGTATAGTTTCTAGGTAAGGAAGTGCATGTGCCTGAGGAAGCGCAGTGCTTCGAACAGAAACCAGTGTACCTGCAGCATTACATAGAGCAGTGCAATTGTCAAACTAAAGGCAGTGCACGTAGGATAAATAGGGCAGTTCTTCGGAAATACATCGGTGTATCCGTGTAGAAAACAGTTTTCTATATGACTATACGGGTAGTGCACTTAGAGTGCAGGGTCGTCCCGCATTCGATAGGTGCTAGTATAGTTTCTAGGTAAGGAAGTACATGTGGATGAGGAAGCGCAGTGATTCGAACAGAAACCAGTGTACCTACAGAATTACATAGAGCAGTGCAATTATCGAACTAAGGGCAGTGCACGCAGGATAAATAGGGTTGTTATTCGAAAGTACATAGGTGTGTATCCGTGTAGAAAGCAGTTTCTATATGACTATACGGGCAGTCCACTTAGAGTGCAGAGTCGTCCCGCATTCATTAGGGGCTAGTATAGTTTCTAGGTAAGGCAGTGCATGTGGCTGAGGAAGCGCAGTGCTTCGAACAGAATCCAATATACCCGTAGCATTACATAGAGCAGTGCAATTGTCGAACTAAGGGCATTACACGCAGGATAAATAGGACAGTTCTTCGAAAGTACATAGGTGTATCCGTGTAGAAAGCAGTTTTGTATATGACTATACGGGCAGTGCACTTAAAGTGCAGGGTCGTCCCGCATTCTATAGGGGCAAGTATAGTTTCTAGGTAAAGCAGTGCATGTGGCTGAGGAAGCGCAGTGCTTCGAACAGAAACCAGTGTACCTGCAGCATTACATAGAGGAGTGCAATTTTCGATCTAAGGGCAGTGCACACAGGATAAATAGGGCAGTTCAAAGTACATAGGTGTGTATCCGTGTAGAAAGCAGTTTTCTATATCACTATACGGGCAATGCACTTAGAGTGTAGGGTCGTCCCGCATTCATTAGCGGCTAGTATAGCTTGTAGGTAAGGCAGTGCAAGTGGCTGAGGAAGCGCAGTGCTTCGAACAGAAACCAGTGTACCTGCAGCATTACATAGAGCAGTGCAATTGTCGAACTAAGGGCAATGCACGCAGGATAAATAGGACAGTTCTTCAAAAGTACATAGGTGTGTATCCATGTAGAAAGCTATTTTCTATATGACTATACGGGCAGTGCACTTAGAGTGCAGGGTCGTCCCGCATTCGTTAGGGGCTAGTATAGTTTCTAGGTAGGGCAGTGCACGCATGATAAATAGGGCAGTTCTTCGAAAGTACATAGGTGTGTATCCGTGTAAAAAACAGTTTTCTATATGACAATACGGGCAGTGCACTTAGAGTGCAGGGTCATCCCGCATTCGTTAGTGGCTAGTATAGTTTCTAGGTAAGGCAGTGCATGTGGCTGAGGAATCATAGTGCTTTGAACAGAAACCAGTGTACCTGCAACATTATATAGAGCAGTGCAATTGTCGAACTAAGGGTAGTGCACGCAGGATAAATAGGGCAGTTCTTCGAAGGTACATAGGTGTATCCGTGTAGAAAGTAGTTTTCTATATGACTATACGGGCAGTGCACTTAGAGTGCAGAGTCATCCCGCATTCGTTAGGGGCTAGTATAGTTTCTAGGTAAGGAAGTGCATGTGGCTGCGGAAGCGCAGTGCTTCGAACAGAAACCAGTGTACCTGCAGCATTACATAGAGCAGTGCAATTGTCAAACTAAAGGCAGTGCACGTAGGATAAATAGGGCAGTTCTTCGGAAATACATCGGTGTATCCCTGTAGAAAACAGTTTTCTATATGACTATACGGGTAGTGCACTTAGAGTGCAGGGTCGTCCCGCATTCGATAGGTGCTAGTATAGTTTCTAGGTAAGGAAGTGCATGTTGATGAGGAAGCGCAGTGCTTCGAACAGAAACCAGTGTACCTTCAGCATTACATAGAGTAGTGCAATTGTCGAACTTTGGGCAGTGCACGCTGGATAAATAGGGCAGTTCTTCAAAAGTACATAGGTGTGTATCCGTGTAGATAGCAATTTTCTATATGGCTATACGTGTAGTCCAATTAGAGTGCAGGGTCGTCCCGCATTCGTTAGGGATAGTATAGTTTCTAGGTAAGGCAGTGCATGTGGCTGAGGAAGCGTAGTGCTTCGAACAGAAACCAGTGTACCCGCAACATTATATAGAGAAGTGCAATTATCAAACTAAGGGCAGTGCACGCAGGATAAATAGGGCAGTTCTTTGAAAGTACAAAGGTGTATCCGGGTAGAAAGTAGTTTTCTATATGACTATACGGGTAGTGCATTTAGAGTGCAGGGTCGTCCCGCATTTGTTAGGGACTAGTATAGTTTCTAGGTAAGGCAGAGCATGTGGCTGAGGAAGCGAAGTGCTTCGAACAGAAACAAGTGTACCTACAACATTACATAGAACAGTGCAATTGTCGAACTAAGGGCAGTGCACGCAGGATAAATAGGTCAGTTCTTCGAAAGTACATAGGTATATATCCGTGTAGAAAGGAGTTTTCTATATGACTATACGGGCAGTCCATTTAGAGTGCAGGGTCATCCCGCATTCATTAGAGAGTAGTATAGTTTCTAGGTAAGGCAGTGCATGTGGCTGAGGAAGCGTAGTGTTTCGAACAGAAACCAGTGTACCTGCAGCATTACATAGAGCAGTGCAATTGTCGAACTAAGGGCAGTCCACGCAGGATAAATAGGTCAGTTCTTCAAAAGTACATAGGTGTATCTATGTAGAAAGCAGTTCTTTATATGACCATACGGGCAGTGCACTTAGAGTGCAGGGTCGTCCCGCATTCGTTAGGGGCTAGTATAGTTTCTAGGTAAAGCAGTGCATGTGGCTAAGGAAGCGCAGGGCTTCGAACATAAACCAGTGTACCTGCAGCATTACATAGAGCAGTGCAATTGTCGAACTAAGGGTAGTGCACGCAGGATAAATAGGGAAGTTCAAAGTACATAGGTGTGTATCCGTGTAGAAAGCAGTTTTCTATATGAGTATACGGGCAGTGCACTTAGAGTGTAGGGTCATCCCGCATTCATTAGGGGCTAGTATAGTTTGTAGGTAAGGCAGTGCATGTGGCTGAGGAAGCGGGTGCTTCGAACAGAAACCTGTATACCTGCATCATTACATAGAGCAGTGCAATTGTCGAACTAAGGGCATTACACGCAGGATAAATAGGACAGTTCTTCGAAAGTACATAGGTGTATCCGTGTAGAAAGCAGTTTTTTATATGACTATACGGGCAGTGCACTTAGAGTGCAGGGTCGTCCCGCATTCTATAGGGGCAAGTATAGTTTCTAGGTAAAGCAGTGCATGTGGCTGAGGAAGCGCAGTGCTTCGAACAGAAACCAGTGTACCTGGAGCATTACATAGAGGAGTGCAATTGTCGATCTAAGGGCAGTGCACACAGGATAAATAGGGCAGTTCAAAGAACATAGGTGTGTATCCGTGTAGAAAGCAGTTTTCTATATCACTATACGGTCAATGCACTTAGAGTGTAGGGTCGTCCCGCATTCATTAGCGGCTAGTATAGCTTGTAGGTAAGGTAGTGCAAGTGGCTGAGGAAGCGCAGTGCTTCGAACAGAAACCAGTGTACCTGCAGCATAACATAGAGCAGTGCAATTGTCGAACTAAGGGCAATGCACGCAGGATAAATAGGACAGTTCTTCGAAAGTACATAGGTGTGTATCCGTGTAGAAAGCTATTTTCTATATGACTATACGGGCAGTGCACTTAGAGTGCAGGGTCGTCCCGCATTCGTTAGGGGCTAGTATAGTTTCTAGGTAGGGCAGTGCACGCATGATAAATAGGGCAGTTCTTCGAAAGTACATAGGTGTGTATCCGTGTAAAAAGCAGTTTTCTATATGACAATACGGGCAGTGCACTTAGAGTGCAGGGTCATCCCGCATTCGTTAGGGGCTAGTATAGTTTCTAGGTAAGGCAGTGCATGTGGCTGAGGAATCATAGTGCTTTGAACAGAAACCAGTGTACCTGCAACATTATATAGAGCAGTGCAATTGTCGAACTAAGGGTAGTGCACGCAGGATAAATAGGGCAGTTCTTCGAAAGTACATAGGTGTATCCGTGTAGAAAGTAGTTTTCTATATGACTATACGGGCAGTGCACTTAGAGTGCAGAGTCATCCCGCATTCGTTAGGGGCTAGTATAGTTTCTAGGTAAGGAAGTGCATGTGGCTGAGGAAGCGCAGTGCTTCGAACAGAAACCAGTGTACCTGCAGCATTACATAGAGCAGTGCAATTGTCAAAGTAAAGGCAGTGCACGTAGGATAAATAGGGCAGTTCTTCGGAAATACATCGGTGTATCCGTGTAGAAAACAGTTTTCTATATGACTATACGGGTAGTGCACTTAGAGTGCAGGGTCGTCCCGCATTCGATAGGTGCTAGTATAGTTTCTAGGTAAGGAAGTGCATGTTGATGAGGAAGCGCAGTGCTTCGAACAGAAACCAGTCTACCTTCAGCATTACATAGAGTAGTGCAATTGTCGAACTTAGGGCAGTGCACGCTGGATAAATAGGGCAGTTCTTCAAAAGTACATAGGTGTGTATCCATGTAGATAGCAATTTTCTATATGGCTATACGTGTAGTCCAATTAGAGTGCAGGGTCGTCCCGCATTCGTTAGGGATAGTATAGTTTCTAGGTAAGGCAGTGCATGTGGCTGAGGAAGCGTAGTGCTTCGAACAGAAACCAGTGTACCCGCAACATTATATAGAGAAGTGCAATTATCAAACTAAGGGCAGTGCACGCAGGATAAATAGGGCAGTTCTTTGAAAGTACATAGGTGTATCCGGGTAGAAAGTAGTTTTCTATATGACTATACGGGTAGTGCATTTAGAGTGCAGGGTCGTCCCGCATTTGTTAGGGACTAGTATAGTTTCTAGGTAAGGCAGAGCATGTGGCTGAGGAAGCGAAGTGCTTCGAACAGAAACAAGTGTACCTACAACATTACATAGAGCAGTGCAATTGTCGAACTAAGGGCAGTGCACGCAGGATAAATAGGTCAGTTCTTCGAAAGTACATAGGTATGTATCCGTGTAGAAAGGAGTTTTCTATATGACTATACGGGCAGTCCACTTAGAGTGCAGGGTCATCCCGCATTCATTAGAGAGTAGTATAGTTTCTAGGTAAGGCAGTGCATGTGGCTGAGGAAGCGTAGTGTTTCGAACAGAAACCAGTGTACCTGCAGCATTACATAGAGCAGTGCAATTGTCGAACTAAGGGTAGTGCACGCAGGATAAATAGGGCAGTTCTTCGAAAGTACATAGGTGTATCCGTGTAGAAAGTAGTTTTCTATATGACTATACGGGCAGTGCACTTAGAGTGCAGAGTCATCCCGCATTCGTTAGGGGCTAGTATAGTTTCTAGGTAAGGAAGTGCATGTGGCTGAGGAAGCGCAGTGCTTCGAACAGAAACCAGTGTACCTGCAGCATTACATAGAGCAGTGCAATTGTCAAACTAAAGGCAGTGCACGTAGGATAAATAGGGCAGTTCTTCGGAAATACATCGGTGTATCCGTGTAGAAAACAGTTTTCTATATGACTATACGGGTAGTGCACTTAGAGTGCAGGGTCGTCCCGCATTCGATAGGTGCTAGTATAGTTTCTAGGTAAGGAAGTGCATGTTGATGAGGAAGCGCAGTGCTTCGAACAGAAACCAGTGTACCTTCAGCATTACATAGAGTAGTGCAATTGTCGAACTTAGGGCAGTGCACGCTGGATAAATAGGGCAGTTCTTCAAAAGTACATAGGTGTGTATCCATGTAGATAGCAATTTTCTATATGGCTATACGTGTAGTCCAATTAGAGTGCAGGGTCGTCCCGCATTCGTTAGGGATAGTATAGTTTCTAGGTAAGGCAGTGCATGTGGCTGAGGAAGCGTAGTGCTTCGAACAGAAACCAGTGTACCCGCAACATTATATAGAGAAGTGCAATTATCAAACTAAGGGCAGTGCACGCAGGATAAATAGGGCAGTTCTTTGAAAGTACATAGGTGTATCCGGGTAGAAAGTAGTTTTCTATATGACTATACGGGTAGTGCATTTAGAGTGCAAGGTCGTCCCGCATTTGTTAGGGACTAGTATAGTTTCTAGGTAAGGCAGATCATGTGGCTGAGGAAGCGAAGTGCTTCGAACAGAAACAAGTGTACCTACAACATTACATAGAGCAGTGCAATTGTCGAACTAAGGGAAGTGCACGCAGGATAAATAGGTCAGTTCTTCGAAAGTACATAGGTATGTATCCGTGTAGAAAGGAGTTTTCTATATGACTATACGGGCAGTCCATTTAGAGTGCAGGGTCATCCCGCATTCATTAGAGAGTAGTATAGTTTCTAGGTAAGGCAGTGCATGTGGCTGAGGAAGCGTAGTGTTTCGAACAGAAACCAGTGTACCTGCAGCATTACATAGAGCAGTGCAATTGTCGAACTAAGGGCAGTCCACGCAGGATAAATAGGTCAGTTCTTCAAAAGTACATAGGTGTATCTATGTAGAAAGCAGTTCTTTATATGGCCATACGGGCAGTTCACTTAGAGTGCAGGGTCGTCCCGCATTCGTTAGGGGCTAGTATAGTTTCTAGGTAAAGCAGTGCATGTGGCTAAGGAAGCGCAGGGCTTCGAACATAAACCAGTGTACCTGCAGCATTACATAGAGCAGTGCAATTGTCGAACTAAGGGCAGTGCACGCAGGATAAATAGGGAAGTTCAAAGTACATAGGTGTGTATCCGTGTAGAAAGCAGTTTTCTATATGAGTATACGGGCAGTGCACTTAGAGTGTAGGGTCATCCCGCATTCATTAGGGGCTAGTATAGTTTGTAGGTAAGGCAGTGCATGTGGCTGAGGAAGCGGGTGCTTCGAACAGAAACCTGTATACCTGCATCATTACATAGAGCAGTGCAATTGTCGAACTAAGGGCAGTGCATGCAGGATAAATAGGATAGTTCTTCGAAAGTACATAGGTGTGTATCCCCGTAGAAAGTTGTTTTCTATATGACTACACGGGCAGTGCACTTAGACTGGAGGGTCGTCCCACCTTCGTTAGGGGCTAGTATAGTTTCTAGGTAAGGCAGTGCATGTGGCTGAGGTAGTGTAGTGCTTCGAACAGAAACCAATGTACCTGCAGCATTACATAGAGCAATGCAATTGTCGAACTAAGGGTAGTGCACGCAAGATAAATAGGGCAGTTCTTCGAAAGTACAGAGGTGTATCCGTGTAGAAAGCAGTTTTCTATATGACTATACGGGCAATGCACTTAGAGTGCAGGGTCGTGTCGCATTCGTTAGGGGCTAGTATAGTTTCTAGGTAAGGCAGTGCATGTGGCTGAGGAAGCGTAGTGCTTTGAACTGAAACCAGTGTACCTGCAACATTATATAGAGAAGTGCAATTGTCGAACTAAGGGTAGTGCACGCAGGATATATAGGGCAGTTCTTTGAAAGTACATAGGTGTATCCATGTAGAAAGCAATTTTCTATATGACTATATGGGCAGTGGACTTAGACTGCAGAGTCATCCCGGATTTGTTAGGGGCTAGTATAGTTTCTAGGTAAGGCAGTGCATGTGGCTAAGGAAACACAGTTCTTCGAACAGAAACCAGTGTACCTGCAGCATTACATAGAGCAGTGCAATTGTCGAACTAAGGGCAGTGCACGCGGGATATATAGGGCAGTCCTTCGAAAGTACATAGGTGTGTATCCGTATAGAAAGCAGTTTTCTATATGACTATACGTGTAGTGCACTTAGAGTGCAGGGTCGTCCCTAATTCGTTAGGGGCTAGCATAGTTTCTAGGTAAGGCAGTGCATGTGGCTGAGGAAGCGCAGTGCTTCGAACAAAAACCAGTGTATTTGCAACATTATATAGAGCAGTGCAATTGTCGAACTAAGGGCAGTGCACGCAGGATAAATAGGGCAGTTCTTCGAAAGTACATAGGTGTATCCGTGTAGAAAGCAGTTTTCTATATGACTATAAGGGCAGTGCACTTAGAGTGCAGGGACGTCCCGCATTCGGTAGGGGCTAGTATAGTTTCTAGGTAAGGCAATGCATGTGGCTGAGGAAGCGTAGTGCTTCAAACAGAAACCAGTGTACCTGCAACATTACATAGAGTAGTGCAATTGTCGAACTAATGGCAGTGCACGCATGATAAATAGGGCAGTTCTTCAAAAGTACATAGGTGTATCCGTGTAGAAAGTAGTTTTCTATATGACTATACGGGTATTGCACTTAGAGTGCAGGGTCATCCCCCATTTGTTAGGGGCTAGTATAGTTTCTAGGTAAGGCAGTGCATGTGGCTGAGGAAGCGCATTGCTTCGAACAGAAACGAGTGTACCTGCAGCATTACATAGAGCAGTGCAATTGTCGATCTAAAGGCAGTGCATGCAGGATAATAGGGCAGTTCTTCGGAAGTACATAGGTGTATCCGTGTAGAAAACAGTTTTCTATATGACTATACGGGTAGTGCACTTAGAGTGCAGGGTCGTCCCGCATTCGTTAGGGGCTAGTATAGTTTCTAGGTAAGGCAGTGCATTTGGCTGAGGAAGCATAGTTCTTCGAACAGAAACCAGTGTACCTGTAGCATTACATAGAGCAGTGCAATTGTCGAACTAAGGGCAGTGCACGCAGGGTAATTTGGACAGTTCTTCGAAAGTACATTGGTGTGTATCCGTGTAGAATGCAGTTTTCTATATGACTATACGGGCAGCGCGCTTAGAGTGCAGGGTTGTCCCGCATTTGTTAGGGGCTAGTATAGTTTCTAGGTAAGGCAGTGCATGTGGCTGAGGAAGCGCAGTACTTCGAACAGAAACCAGTGTACCTGCAGCATTACATAGAGCAGTGCAATTGTTGAACTAAGGGTAGTGCACACAGGATAAATAGGGCAGTTCTTGGAAATTACATAGGTGTATCCGTCTAGAAAGCAGTTTTCTATATGACTATACGGGCAGTGCACTTACAGTGCAGGGTCGTGCTGCATTCGTTAGGGGCTAGTATAGTTTCTAGGTAAGGCAGTGCATGTGGCTGAGGAAGCGCACTACTTCAAACAGAAACCAGTGTACCTGCAGCATTACATAGAGCAGTGCAATTGTTGAACTAAGGGCAGTGCACACAGGATAAATAGGGCAGTTCTTGGAAATTACATAGGTGTATCCGTCTAGAAAGCAGTTTTCTATATGACTATACGGGCAGTGCACTTAGAGTGCAGGGTCGTCCCGCATTCTTTAGGGGCTAGTATAGTTTCTAGGTAAGGCAGTGCATCTGGCTGAGGAAGCGCAGTGCTTCTAACAGAAACCAGTGTACCTAAAGCATTACATAGACTAGTGCAATTATCAAACTAAGGGCAGTGCACGCAGAATAAATAGGTCAGTTCTTCGAAAGTACATATGTGTGTATCCTTGTAGAAAGAAGTTTTCTATATGACTATACGGGTAGTGCACTTAGAGTGCAGGGTCGTCCCGCATTCGCTAGGGGCTAGTATAGTTTCTAGGTAAGGTAGTGCATGTGGCTGAGGAAGTGCAGTGCTTCCAACAGAAACCAGTGTACCTACAGCATTACATAGAGCAGTGCAATTGTCGAACTAAGGGTAGTGCACGCAGGATAAATAGGGCAGTTTTTCGATAGTACAGAGGTGTATCCGTGTAATTAGAGTGTAGTTTTCTATATGACTATACGGGCAGTGCAATTAGAGTGCAGGGTCGTCCCGCATTCGTTAGGGCCTAGTATAGTTTCTAGGTAAGGCAGTGCATGTGGCTGAGGAAGCGCAATGCTTCGAACTGAAACTAGTGTACCTGCAGCATTACATAGAGCAGTGCAATTGTCGAACTAAGGGCAGTGCATGCAGGATAAATAGAGCAGTTTTTTGAAAGTACATAAGTGTGTATCCGTGTAGAAAGCCGTTTTTTATATGACTATACGGGCAGTGCACTTAGAGTGTAGGGTCATCCCGCATTCGTTAAGGGCTAGTATAGTTTCTAGGTAAGGAAGTGCATGTGGCTGAGGAAGCGCAGTGCTTCGAACAGAAACCAGTGTCCTGCAACATTATATAGAGCAGTGCAATTGTCAAACTAAGGGAAGTGCACGCATGATAAATAGGGCAGTTTTTCGAAAGTACATAGGTGTATCCGTGTAGAAAGTAGTTTTCTATATGACTATGCGGGTAGTGCACTTAGAGTGCAGGGTCGTCCCGCATTCATTAGGGGCTAGTATAGTTTCTAGGTAAGGCAGTGCATGTGGCTGAAGAAGCGCAGTGCTTCGAACAGAAACCAGTGTACCTGCAGCATTACATAGAGCAGTGCAATTGTCGAACTAAGGGCAGTGCGCGCAGGATAAATAGGGCAGTTCTTCTAAAGTACATAGGTGTATCCGTGTAGAAAGCAGTTTTCTATATGACTATACGGGCAGTGCACTTAGAGTGCAGGGTCGTCCCTCATTCATTTGGGGCTAGTATAGTTTCTAGGTCAGGTAGTGCATGTGGCTGAGGAAGCGCAGTGCTTCGAAGAGAAACCAGTGTACCTGCAGCATTACATAGAGCAGTGCAATTGTCGAACTAAGGGCTGTGCACGCAAGATAAATAGGTCAGTTCTTCGAAAGTACATAAGTGTGTATCTGCGTAGAAAGCAATTTTCTATATGACTATACGGGTAGTGCACTTAGAGTGCACGGTCGACCCGCATTCGTTTGGGGATACTATAGTTTCTAGGTAAGGCGGTGCATGTGGCTAAGGAAGTGCAGTGCTTGAACAGAAACCAGTGTACCTGCAGCATTACATAGAGCAGTGCAATTGTCGAACTAAGGGCAGTGCACGTAGGATAAATAGGTCAGTTTTTCGAAAGTACATAGTTGTATCCGTGTAGAAAGCAGTTTTCTATATGACTATACGGGGCAGTGTACTTAGAGTGTGCAGGGTCGTCCAGCATTCATTAGGGGCTAGTATAGTTTCTAAGTAAGGCAGTACATGTGGCTAAGTAAGAGCAGTGCTTCGAATAGAAACAAGTGTACCTACAGCATTACATAGAGCAGTGCAATTGTCGAACTAAGGGCAGTGCGCGCAGGATAAAAAGGTCAGTTCTTCGAAACTACATATGTGTGTATCCGTGTAGAAAGCAGTTTTCTATATGACTATACGGACAGTGCACTTAGAGTGCAGGGTCGTCCCGCATTTGTTAGGGGCTAGTATAGTTTCTAGGTAAGGCAGTGCATGTGGCTGAGGAAGCGCAGTACTTCGAACAGAAACCAGTGTACCTGCAGCATTACATAGAGCAGTGCAATTGTCGAACTAAGGGCAGTGCACACAGGATAAATAGGGCAGTTCTTGGAAATTACATAGGTGTATCCGTCTAGAAAGCAGTTTTCTATATGACTATACGGGCAGTGCACTTAGAGTGCAGGGTCGTCCCGCATTCGTTAGGGGCTAGTATAGTTTCTAGGTAAGGTAGTGCATGTTGCTGAGGAAGCGCAGTGCTTCGAACAGAAACCAGTGTACCTGTAGCAATATATAGAGCAGTGCAATTGTCGAACTAAGGGCAGTGCACGCAGGATAAATAGGGCAGTTCTTCGAAAGTACATAGGTGTATCCATGTAGAACGAATTTTTCTATATGACTATACGGGCAGTGCACTTAGAGTGCAGGGTTGATCCGCATTCATTAGGGTCTAGTATAGTTTCTAGGTAAGGCAGTGCATGTGGCTGAGGAAGCGCAGTGCTTCGAACAGAAACCAGTGTACCTGCAGCATTACATAGAGCAGTGTAATTGCCGAACTAAGGGCAGTGCGTACAGGATAAATTGGGCAGTTCTTCGAAAGTACATAGGTGTATCCGTGTAGAAAGCAAATTTCTATATGACTACACGGGCAGTGCACTTAGAGTGCAGGGTCGTCCCGCATTCGTTTGGGGCTAGTATAGTTTCTAGGTAAGGCGGTGCATGTTGCTGGGGAAGCACAGTGCTTCGAATAGAAACCAGTGTACCTACAACATTACATAGAGAAGTGCAATTGTCGAACTAAGGGCAGTGCACGCAGGATAAATAGGTTAGTTCTTCGAAAGTACATAGGTGTGTATCCGTGTAGAAAGCAGTTTTCTATATGACTATACGGGTAGTGCACTTAGAGTACAGGGTCGTCCCGCATTCGCTAGGGGCTAGTATAGTTTCTAGGTAAGGTAGTGCATGTGGCTGAGGAAGCGTAGTGCTTCCAACAGATTCCCGTGTACCTGCAACATTACATAGAGCAGTCCAATTGTCGAACTAAGGGCAGTGCACGTAGGATAAATAGGTTAGTTTTTCGAAAGTACATAGGTGTATCCGTGTAGAAAGCAGTTTTCTATATGACTATACGGGGCAGTGCACCTAGAGTGCAGGGTCGTCCCGCATTCATTAGGGGCTAGTATAGTTTCTAAGTAAGGCAGTACATGTGGCTGAGGAAGAGCAGTGCTTCGAATAGAAGCAAGGGTACCTACAGCATTACATAGAGCAGTGCAATTGTCGAACTAAGGGCAGTGCGCGCAGGATAAATAGGGAAGTTCTTCGAAAGTACATAGGTGTATCCATGTAGAAAGCAGTTTTCTATATGACTATACGGGCAGTGCACTTAGAGTGCAGGGTCGTCCCGCATTCGTTAGGGGCTAGTATAGTTTCTAGGTAAGGCAGTGCATGTGGCTGAGGAATCGCAGTGCTTCGAACAGAAACCAGTGTACCTGCAGCATTACATAGAGTAGTGCAATTGTCGAACTAAGGGTAGTGCACGCAGGATAAATAGAGCAGTTCTTCGAAAGTACATAGGTGTGTATCCGTGTAGAAAGCCGTTTTTTCTATGACTATACGGGAAGTGCACTTAGAGTGTAGGGTCGTCCCGCATTCGTTAAGGGCTAGTATAGTTTCTAGGTAAGGCAGTGCATGTGGCTGAGGAAGCGCAGTGCTTCGAACAGAAACCAGTGTACCTGTAGCATTATATAGAGCAGTGCAATTGTCGCACTAAGGGCAGTGCACGCAGGATAAATAGGGAAGTTCTTCGAAAGTACATAGGTGTATCCGTGTAGAAAGCTATATGACTATACGAGCAGTGCACTTAGAGTGCAGGGTCGTCCCGCATTCGTCTGGGCTAGTATAGTTTCTAGGTAAGGTAGTGCATGTGGCTGAGGAAGCGCAGTGCTTCGAATAGAAACCAGTGTACCTGCAGCATTATATAGAGCATTGCAATTGTCGAACTAAGGGCAGTGCACGCAAGATAAATAGGGCAGTTCTTCGAAAGTACATAGGTGTATCCGTGTAGAAAGCATTTTTCTATATGACTATACGGGCAGTGCACTTAGAGTGCAGGGTCGTCCCGCATTCATTAGGGGCTAGTATAGTTTCTAGGTAAGGCAGTGCATGTGGCTAAGGAAGCGCAGTGCTTCGAACAGAAACCAGTGTACCTGTAGCATTACATAGAGAAGTAGAATTGTCGAACTAAGGGCAGTGCGCACAGGATAAATAGGGCAATTCTTCGAAAGTACATAGTTGTATCCGTGTAGAAAGCAGTTTTCTATATGATTATACGGGCAGTGCACTTAGAGTGCAGGGTTGTCCCGCATTCGTTAGCGACTAGTATAGTTTCTAGGTAAGGCAGTGCATGTGGCTGAGGAAGCGCAGTGCTTCGAATAGAAACTAGTGTACCTACATTACATTGAGTAGTGCAATTGTCGAACTAAGCGCAGTGCACGTAGGATAAATAGGGCAGTTCTTCGAAAGTACGTAGGTGTATCCGTGTAGAAAGCAGTTTTCTATATGACTATACGGGCAGTGCACTTTGGGTGCAGGGTCGTCCCGCATTCGTTAGGGGCTAGTATAGTTTCTAGGTAAGGCAGTGCATGTGGCTGAGGAAGCGCAGTGCTTCGAATAGAAACCTGTCTACCAACAGCATTACATAGAGCAGTGCAATTGTCGAACTAAGGCCAGTGCACGCAGGATTAATAGGACAGTTCTTCGGAAGTACATAGGTGTGTATACGTGTAGAAAGCAATTTTCTATATGACTATACGGGCAGTGCACTTTGGGTGCAGGGTCGTCCCGCATCCGATAGGGGCTAGTATAGTTTTTAGGTAAGGCATTACATGTGGCCGAGGAAGCGCAGTGCTTCGAACACAAACCAGTGTACCTGCAGCATTACATAGAGCAATTGAATTATCGAACTAAGGGCAGTGCACGCAGGATAAATAGGGTAGTTCTTCGGAAGTACCTAGGTGTATCCGTGTAGAAAACAGTTTTCTAGATGACTCTACGGGCAGTGCACTTAGAGTGCAGGGTTGTCCTGTATTCGATAGGGGCTAGTATAGTTTTTAGGTAAGGCAGTGCATGTGGCTGAGGAAGCGCAGTGCTTCGAACACAAACCAACGTACCTGCAGCATTACATAGAGCAATGCAATTGTCGAACTAAAGGCAGTGCACGCAGGATAAATAGGGCAGTTCTTCGAAAGTACATAAGTGTATCCGTGTAGAAAGTCGTTTTCTATATGACTATACGGGTAGTGCACTTAGAGTGCAGGGTCGTCCCGCATTCGTTAGGGGCTAGTCTCATTTCAAGGTAAGGCAGTGCATGTGGCTTAGGAAGCGCAGTGCTTCGAACAGAAACCAGTGTACCTGCAACATTACATAGAGTAGTGCAATTGTCAAACTAAGGGCAGTGTACGCAGGATAAATAGGGTAGTTCTTCGAAAGTACATAGGTGGGCCACATGGGGCCCACACCACCCCATGGCACGGGCAGGCCTAAGCCGTGCCTGGGAGTGGTGTGGCCGCCCTGACCCACTCCAGCCTCTCTCATCTGGCGTATATCATCCCCACGAAACCCTAAGACTCGGGGAGCGACCACAGAAAGATTACGCCGCCTCTGCGGGGCGGAAAACACCGAGAGAGAAAGATCTCTCTGGCAGACAGATTTCTGCCGGGGGAATTCCTTCCCGGAGAGGGGAGATCGTCGCCATCAACACCACCATCAAGATGGACTTCATCGTGATCATCATCCTCATCATCACCACCATCACCACCATCAGCACCCTCATCACCATATCCATATTGTTGTAACAAATGGTTGAATCTTGCATAGTTCATAGGGGAACTTTCCCAGTGTTGATTACTCTTTGTAGTTGATGCTATTGAGTGAACCATTGAATTATTGTTTATGTTCAGATTGTTATACATTATTATTCCATCTCTGATCATGATCCATATGATGTATTGTGAGTAGTTCGTTTTGTTCTTGAGGACGTGGGAGAAGTCTTGTTGTTAGTAGTGGAGTTGCGTTGAGAAAGATTCAATAGATTGTTAATTAAGTTGTGGTGTACTTCTTCTAGTGGTGTCATGTGAACGTCGACTACATGACACTTCACCTATATGGGCCTAGGGGAATGCATTGTGTATTTGGCTACTAATCATAGGGGTTGCCGGGGGTGACAGAAACCTGAACCTCTGTTGGGAAACCATTGCACAAGGGACGTAAGGGTCTTAGAGTTTAAAGCTGTGGTTAGGTTTCTATCTTAATTAATTTCTTGTACTTACGGATGCTTGCAAGGGGTATAATCGCAAGTATGTATTTAGTCTTGAATGGGGCGGTACATTAGCACAGGTTCACCCACACAACACTTAGTAAGCTAGAGAAGATTAATCAACTATATGAAGCGAAAGCACTTGACAGTCTTCCCATCTGTCTGCGAGAACATTTGGTCATCTATAGAAATACAACCGGCTTGTCCACTTGCTGCATTCATTCTTATTGTCTTTTTTTTACTCGTACTTTGTTTACTCGCTTTATCAAAAACCCCTAAAAATCCGTTTGCTAAGTATTTGCAGAGAATTCATGATCCATACCACTAGCCAGCACCTTCTTCTCCTCGTTGGGTTCGACACTCTTACTTATCGAAAATACTGCGATACACCCCCTATACTTGTGGGTCATCAAGACTATTTTCTGGCGCCGTTGCCGAGGAGTGAAGCGCTATTGGAGAGTGGAATTGGTAAAGGAAACTTCTACTGTGAGTATTGTTTACTTCTGCTAGTTGCTTTATTTTTGTTATGGATAATTCGTTGAGTTTCTTATTTGGTAATGCTACTACCACTGCTAAGGTAGTAGATAAGCCGCCACCTGCTGAGAAAGATGTTTTCAAAATACCTACAAGAATTATTGATCATGTTATGGATAACTACTATGTTGGGGATGGAACTGTCCATCCCGGTGATCATTTACTCTTTATACACGAATTATGCGGGTTGTTCAAGTGTGCAGGTATTACTACAGATCAAGTTAAGAAGAAGTTATTCTCTTTATCATTGAAAGAAAGAGCTGAGGAATGGTATAAGCTGCTGAAGAATGGTTAAGCTCTGGAATGGGAGGAAATAGTGCCTCTCTTTTATTCAAAGTTTTATCCTCCTAGTGAGATTCATAAACATCGGAATCAAATATACAAATTTTGGCCTCTTGATGGAGAGAGTACAACTCAAGCTTGGGGGAGATTGAAGTTACTAATGCTCAAATGTCCCATTCATGAGCTCCCCAACAATATTATTATCAATAACTTTTATGCAAGGCTTTCTCTTCATGACAAAGATTTATTGGATGCCTCTTGTGCTGGATCATTCACTCGTATGGAAGAAGAAGCTAAATGGGATCTTCTAGATCGTATTCAAGATAATGCTGAAGCTTGGGAGAATAACAAAGGTAGAAAGTCAGGTATAAATTATGATTATGAATGCATTGAATCTTTTATGGGAACTGATGATTTTCAAAATATTAAAAATGCTTATGGTCTAAACTCTCAAGCTATTGCTACTTATTTTAAGGCTTTTGCTTCCTACATTGAAGTGCCTAAAAAGAAGTGGAATAAGTATCATGAACCTTATAAAGATGTTGCTAAGAGTATTCCTTCAAGAAATACTGAAGTTTATACTGCTAATCA
Organism: Avena eriantha; assembly: GCA_910589775.1. Classification (NCBI taxonomy): domain Eukaryota; kingdom Viridiplantae; phylum Streptophyta; class Magnoliopsida; order Poales; family Poaceae; genus Avena; species Avena eriantha. The sequence continues at coordinate 39,304 of CAJUXJ010001606.1, forward strand.
TGTCTTACCCAAACCTTATATTGAGAAAATGCGTTTCCTAGTTAAGGTAATGGAACATTCTATGATGGCTAGTATGGTAGATGAAAGTATGAATAAAGCTGTTGAACCTGATAAACAAATGGTTGATGAAACTATAATAGAAAATGTGAAAGGCTTTGTCACTAAGTATGAAAAAGAGGGACACCCTATCCTTTGTAAGGATACCTCTAATATTGTTTCACAAAGTAGTGTTATGAGAGCTAGTATCCCTATGTTTTCTGTTAGAGTAAGTGATCATTGCTATGACGGTCCTTGTGATAGATATATTGTTAAGTTTATGCATGATACTGAAAGTTACTATGAGAGAGGGAAAAGTGTTCTTATGTATCTCAATAATATCAAGTTTCCTCGTTTTATGCTGAAAGTTTCTATGCTGCACTTCTTTTGCTTTCTTATGCAAGTTGCCTTTGGTTTCAATAACTTGTTTGTTTACAAAATCCCCTTGCATAGGAAGTGGGTTAGACTTAAATGTGTGTGTGTTTTTTCTTCTTAATGCTCTCTTTCACTTCAATTCATATCCATATGAGAGCTTCTTCAAAATTATCATGCACATCTTAATGGCTATAAAGAAAGAGCTTTATGGGAGACAACCCAATTTGTTTTTGCTTTCAGTTTGTTTTTGTTTATTTGAGTCTTGGAAGTTATTACTTCGGTAATAACTGCTCCTTATCCATTTTGTTTGGTTTTTGTGTCAAGATCAACCTCTAATGAGAGAGAAGTAGTATTTGGGAAGTTGCTGTCCCGAAACAGATTTTTGTGCTTCACCGTAAAAATTCGTGAGAGATCTCTGTCTGTCGGATTGAGCTGTAATTTTTTGTGCTTCTGCCCCAGGTTGTTATTTAACTTTCGTTAGTTTTGCACTTTTTGATTTGAGCAACATAATATTTTATAAAAAATTGATCTTTACCTGCTGGTCTGTTTTGACAGATTTTGCCACTCTTGCATTTGCTTCTTTATTCGATTTCCTTTTTGAATTCTTTTTGGGTTTTCAGAAGGAGTTGCTACAGTAGCTTTTGTTTTTATGGTTTTCAGTCTAAGTTGGACTCAAAAGGTTTTATCACTTCACTTATACTAATGTTGCTAATAAGAACTGTGTGAATTTTTGTGTGAAAGAAATTTCCAGGAAGTGGAGATAATGGTGTAATAAGAAAGAGAAAGGTTTTATGACTCAAGTAATAAGTAAATGAAGATGAAGACATTGATGTTATTCAAGAGATGACTCTAGAAGGATCCATTAAAATACCAAATTCAGAGACCTACAGAGTCCGTTTCCAACTAGGTAATAATTCTGGTAAGAAAAGTTCTGGGAAAATACAATCCAACTATATTTTTGTAGTTTTCAGTCAATAAGGAAAGCTACGAAGCGAAAAGAGACGGAAACGGAGCCAGGGTGGCCCACACCACCCCATGGCGTGGGCCCACCCCTGGCCGCGCCACCAGGTGGTGAGGCCACTCCAGACTCCGCCTCCGACTCGTTTTCTCCCAGTACTTTCCTTTTGATATGAAACTTCGTAATATATAACCCCCCGGATCACCCGAGGTTCGTATATCATGTTTTTGTCATGTTTTCGTTTCGATCTGTTTCTGCCAGGACATACTCTTTGAAGGTTTAGAAGCACAATGGTGTCCGCGAAGGATAAAGGGAAGGAGCCCATGGAGGAAGACCTCCAAGACCCCGGGAAGGAGAAGGAGATCAAGAGTGAAGGCGAAGAGGAGGCAAAGCACACCGGCACTACCGTTGCAAGCATCGGACTGGTGGCAAATCCAGCCATTGGAGGGAAGCCTCCTCATCACCGTTCATATCCCTAGTCACTTCCTCCACGCACCAAGAATCCTTTCCATACCCTTATCCATGAGCATCAATACCAGAATATGCCCAAGGACAAATTACCATCCAATTAGGATTTGCCTCGTTCTAGCCATGCAGGAAAAGAAGACTTCAAGGAGGAAGAGTGGGGAAAGAATAGCAAGAGCTGGAATTCTCAACACGACATGATCATGAGCCGCATTGAGCAAAACTCACAGCTGATTCGTAATCTCACCTTCGAGATTGAGGACTTGGGGAAACTGATCAAAGAGCTCATCAAGAGGATACCACCACCACCGAAGGAGTAATTCGTCATCAGGTTTGGCATCCCCTTGGTTTGTTCCAAGCGTGGGGGAGTGTCGCGGTATCACATCACTATCTTCTATCTTTTTACCTTATTAGTAGAGTCATATCATGAATAGAGGAGTTATTTTGTAGTATGGTTTGCATTATGGAAGTATCCCCTCTCTCGTTAGATTTGTATCCCTTGGTGTGAGTCGCCGTTATGGATTATTAATGAGAAGTTCTATCATTCACTCTTTTGCATAGCTTATGTTAGTTTTCAATTCGTGTTTATATGATTGATCTTGTTGTTAGTATTGGTATCACCTTGGGATCATTGAGTTAATTTAGGTGGTTTTGGAAAACCTGACTCGGTCAGTAGCAACACCTTTTTGAGAGTTGAAAAGAAAAGATAGAGGTACTCTAAAGAAAAATAATTTCATCATCTTTCTTTCTTGATTTACTCATAAGTCTAGTATTCTCTAGTTAAGATCTTTTGTGCTTCCAAGGAAGACTGCATGTTTGTCTTTATCATTTGTATGTTTGGTTGTTTCCTTCAACTCTTGTACTTGCTACCCAGCCTTGCTAGCCATAAACCTATACTGAGAGGGTATTCTTCTCGTGCATCCACCTCCTTTAAACCAAAACCTTTGCCATTTGTGTCCACCATACCTACCTAGTAGCATTATTGCTATTCCAAGTAAATTCTTGTTTTGTCTACCTCCCAAATTAAACTTGTTATGTGAAAAATTAGTGATTAAAGCTCACACGAACTTGATGGCACACTTTATTTTCCGCACTTAATAAACCTGAACCATTGTGAACTCTCCATGAAAGTTATATGCTTGCAAATTATAGGCTGGGGAATAGCAGAACCGTGCTATCACCGGGAACGCTTTCAACACTTGTAAATATATACCTAGTTGATACCTTGCTCTTTTGTTTGCGGATGTCGTTGGTGTGAAATAAAAGGGGAGCTTGTAAGTCCATGGAGTTATGTATGTGTGTTAGAGAAACGCCTAGGCCGCTGGTCTAATCCATGCTGACATGGTGGAAACCTGCAGCGTAACCATAATGATATCTATGAAGCATTCTTCTTATAAAAAAAGAGAGAGATAGCTATTGAGAAAAAGAAAAACAAAAAAAGAGAGATACTATGAAAAGAGGAAAGAGAGAAAAAGCACCATTTTCCCATGGTAAATAAGAAGATTGCTGAGATACTCATTGTCTGCTTGCCTTGTCATTTTGATATGGGGATTCTTCCGTATCTCGGGTAAGTGGTACCCCGTTGGCGGTTCTCAATGATACGCACATACTTACGATGACAAGAGCTTACCGGTAACTAAAGTTGAGTAGCATGAGGAGCGGCCCTCATACTCAAGGGACTTGGGATTTTCAGTTTATAGTCTGTCAAGCATATAACTCAGATTGGACCTCACTTTCACCTTAATCACCTAAAGAGGCCTATGATAGGGGCAATGAGAGCTGAAAGCTAGTAAGTATCATAATTTTCGGGAGCTCTTTATGAGACTTGCAATCCCTCCTTCCCTCTTTGAAGGGCCTTTCTTTTACTTTGTAGTTGAGTCAGTAAACCTACTCCCTTCTACCTCAGCAAGTATTTTGAGTTGATGTGTTTCATTCATTCATATGATGATTTATTCATTCATGTTTCGTGTGTTCCTTGTTTTGCACATTGCTCTTATCTTGATGTTTACTACTTTGAAAGCTTTCATTGAAAAACCAGCTATTTGTGAACTCCAGCAAATTATCAACTATTCTTCGACCAAGAGCTAAGTTTGCCATTACCAATTCTGATTCACTTTATGTATCTTTATTGTGTTTCCTTTACTCATTGCAAGTTGAGTTATATAATAGTGAGTTGTCCTCTATTATCATCTATGTATTTCATGAATGTGATGCTTCTTGTCCGTATTCTTTTATCGACTCTTCACTCCATCAACCTGAGGCCATGTTTATTGAGCTCAGTTTCGCTTGGGGACTAGCGAAGTCTAAGCTTGGGGGAGTGGATACGTCCATTTTGCATCACTATTCTATATCTTAATTCACTATTATTCATTGATATATTTCGTATTGAGAGGTGATACTTATGTTATATCATCTGTTTTTGCATGGTTGTTGACTTTTGGAGCATGGACCGTTGCAGTCAGGATTCTGATGGAAAAGGTGTTGTTTGGAGGCAAAATTCGCGAAGATTAGAAAATCCGGAAAATATACGAAAAATTCTATTTTTCCAGAAGACTCAGGATGCTTGCAGATGGAGTGGAGGTGGGCCACAGGGGGCCCACACCACCCCATGGCGCGGGCAGGCCTAGGCCATGCCTGGGAGTGGTGTGGCCGCCCTAGCCCACTCCAGCCTCTCTCCTCTGGCGTATATCATCCCCACGAAACCCTAAGACTCGGGGAACGACCACAGAAAGATTACGCCGCCTCTGCGGGGAGGAAAACACCAAGAGAGAAAGATCTCTCTGGCAGACAGATTTCTGCCGGGGGAATTCCTTCCTGGAGAGGGGAGATCGTCGCCATCAACACCACCATCAAGCTGTACTTCATCGGGATCATCATCCTCATCATCACCACCATCAGCACCCTCATCACCATATCCATATTGTTGTAACAATTGGTTGAATCTTGCATAGTTCATAGGGGCAACTTTCCCGGTGTTGATTACTCTTTGTAGTTGATGCTATTGAGTGAACCATTGAATTATTGTTTATGTTCAGATTGTTATACATTCTTATTCCATCTCTGATCATGATCCATATGATGTCTTGTGAGTAGTTCATTTTGTTCTTGAGGACATGGGAGAAGTCTTGTTGTTAGTAGTGGAGTTGCGTTGAGAAAGATTCAATAGATTGTTAATTAAGTTGTGGTGTACTTCTTCTAGTGGTGTCATGTGAATGTCGACTACATGACACTTCACCTATATGGGCCTAGGGGAATGCATTGTGTATTTGGCTACTAATCGTAGGGGTTGCCGGAGTGACAGAAACCTGAACCTCCGTTAGGAAACCATTGCACAAGGGACGTAAGGGTCTTAGAGTTTAAAGCTGTGGTTAGGTTTCTATCTTAATTACTTTCTTGTACTTACGGATGTTCGCAAGGGGTATAATCAAAAGTATGTATTTAGTGTTGGATGGGGCGGTACATTAGCACAGGTTCACCCACACAACACTTAGCAAGCTAGAGAAGATTAATCGACTATATGAAGCGAAAGCACTTGACAGTCTTCCCATGTGTCCTCGAGAACGTTTGGTCATCTACAGAAATACAACCATCTTGTCCTTTGCTGCATAAAGGATTGGGCCACTTGCTGCATTCATTCTTACTGTCTTTTTTTTACTCGTACTTTGTTTACTCGCTTTATCAAAAACCCCTAAAAATCCGTTTGCTAAGTATTTGCAGAGAATTCATGATCCATACCACTAGCAAGCACCTTCTGCTCCTCGTTGGGTTCGGCACTCTTACTTATCAAAAATACTGCGATACACCCCCTATACTTGTAGGTCATTAGTCGTCCCGCATTCCTTAGGGGCCAGTATAGTTTCTAGGTAAGGCACTGCATGTGGCTGACGAAGCGCAGTGCTTCGAACAGAAACCAGTGTACCTGCAGCATTACATATTGCAGTGCAATTGTCGAACTAAGGGCAATGTACGCAGGATAAATAGGCCAGTTCTTCGGAAGTACATAGGTGTATCCGTGTAGAAAGCAGTTTTCTATATGACTATATGGGCAGTGCACTTAGAGTGCAGGGTCGTCCCGCATTCGATAGGTGCTAGTATAGTTTCTAGGTAAGGCGGTGCATGTGGCTGAGGAAGCGCAGTGCTTCGAACAGAAACCAGTGTACCTTCAGCATTACATAGAGTAGTGCAATTGTCGAACTAAGGGCAGTGCACGCAGGATAAATAGGGCAGTTCTTCGAAAGTACATAGGTGTGTATTCGTGTAGAAAGCAGTTTTCTATATGACTATACGGGCAGTGCACTCAGAGTGCAGGGTCGCCCCGCATTCGATAGGGCATATTATAGTTTCTAGGTAAGGCAGTGCATGTGGCTGAGGAAGCGTAGTGCTTCGAACAGAAACCAGTGTACCTGCAGCATTACATAGAGCAGTGCAATTGTCAAACTAAGGGCAGTGCACACAGGATAAATAAGGCAGTTCTTCAAAAGTACATAGGTGTGTATCTGTGTAGAAAGCCGTTTTCTATATGACTACACGGGCAGCGCACTTAGAGTGCAGGGTCGTCCCGCATACGTTAGGGGCTAGTGTAGTTTCTAGGTAAGGCAGTGCATGTGGCTGAGGAAGCGCAGTGCTTCGAACAAAAACCAGTGTACCTGCAGCATTAAATAGGGCAATGCAATTGCCGAACTAAGGGTAGTGCACGCAAGATAAATAGGGCAGTTCTTCGAAAGTACAGAGGTGTATCCGTGTAGAAAGCAGTTTTCTATATGACTATACGGGCAGTGCACTTAGAGTGCAGGGTCGTCCCGCATTCGTTAGGGGCTTGTATAGTTTCTAGGTAAGGCAGTGCATGTGGCTGAGGAAGCGTAGTGCTTCGAACTGAAACCAGTGTACCTGCAACATTATATAGAGCAGTGCAATTGTCGAACTAAGGGTAGTGCACGCAGGATATATAGGGCAGTTCTTTGAAAGTACATAGGTGTATCCGTGTAGAAAGCAATTTTCTATATGACTATACGGGCAGTGGACTTAGAGTGCAGAGTCATCCCGCATTTGTTAGGGGCTAGTATAGTTTCTAGGTAAGGCAGTGCATGTGGCTGAGGAAGCGCAGTGCTTCGAACATAAACCAGTGTACCTGCAGCATTACATAGAGCAGTGCAATTGTCGAACTAAGGGCAGTGCACGCAGCATAAATAGGGCAGTTCTTCGAAAGTACATAGGTGTATCCGAGTAGAACGCCGTATTCTATATGACTATACGAGCAGTGAACTTAGAGTGCAGGGTCGTCCCGCATTCGTTAGGGACTAGTATAGTTTCTAGGTAAGGCAATGAATGTGGTTGAGGAAGCGTAGTGCTTCGAACAAAAACCAGTGTACCTGCAATATTACATAGAGTAGTGCAATGGTCGAACTAAGAGGAGTGCACGCAGGATAAATAGGGCAGTTCTGCGAAAGTACATAGGTGTGTATCCGTGTAGAAAGCAGTTTTCTATATGACTATATGGACAGTGCACTTAGAGTGCAGGGTCGTCCCGCATTCGTTAGGGGCCAGTATAGTTTCTAGGTAAGGCAGTGCATGTGGCTGAGGAAGTATAGTGCTTCGAACAGAAACTAGTGTACCTACAACATTACATAGAGCAATGCAATTGTCGAACTAAAGGCAGTGCACGCAGGATAAATAGGGTAGTTCTTTAAAAGTACATAGGTGTATCCGTGTAGAAAACAGTTTTCTATATGACTATACTGGCAGTGCACTTAGAGTGGAGGGTCATCCCGCATTAGCGCAGTGTTTCGTACAGAAACCAGTGTACTTGCAGCATTACATAGAGCACTGCAATTGTCGAACTATGGGCAGTGCACGCATGATAAATAGGGCAATTCTTCGAAAGTACATAGGTCTATCCGTGTAGAAAGCAGTTTTCTATATGACTATACGGGTAGTGCACTTAGAGTGCAGGGTCGTCCCACATTCGTTAGGGGCTAATATAATTTCTAGGTAAGGCAGTGCATGTGGCTGAGGAAGCGCAGTGCTTCGAACAGATACCAGTGTACCTACAGCATTACATAGAGCAGTGGAATTGTCAAACTAAGGGCAGTGCACGCAGGATAAATAGGGCAATTCTTAGAAAGAACATAGGTGTATCCGTGTAGAAAGCAGTTTTCTATATGACTATACGGGCAGTGCACTTAGAGTGCAGGGTCGTCCCACATTCGTTAGGGGCTAGTATAGTTTCTAGGTAAGGCAGTGCATGTGGTTGAGGAAGCGCAGTGCTTCGAAAAAACCGAGTGTACCTGCTGCATTACATAGAGCAGTGCAATTGTCGAACTAAAGGTAGTGCACGCAGAATAAATAGGGCAGTTCTTCGAAAGTACATAGGTGTATCCTTGTAGAAAGCAGTTTTCTATATGACTATACGGGCAGTGCACTTAGAGTGCAGGGTCGTCCCGCATTCGTTAGGGGCTAGTATAGTTTCTAGGTAAGGCAGTGCATGTGGTTGAGGAAGCGCAGTGCTTCGAAAAAAACCTAGTGTACCTGCAGCATTACCTAGAGCAGTGCAATTGTCGAACTAAAGGCAGTGCAAGTAGTCTGAGCAGTACAAGGCAGTGCACGCGAGGGCTAAATAGCGCCGTGCCTCATAGTAAACTAATTTGGCTGGATCAACTCGTATAGCAGTGCATATATTTAAATAATGGTAGTGCAGGAAGAGTACACGGTTGTTGCATATTAGTTTGTGTTGGTAGAACACCACGGTTAATTGGTTTCACAGGCAGTGCATTTAGTGTAGAAGCGAAGTGGTTCTAATCTAAACTAGTGTACACTTGTAGTGCACTGTAAATTTTAGGTAATCCAGTGCACTCAGGATAAATAGGGCAGTTCTTCGAAAGTAAAGAGGTGTTTCTGCAGGATAAGCGAAAGCAGTTTTCTATATGACTGCAAGTAATTTCTTTATAAGGTAGTGCACGCGGGCTAACAAGTGCAGTTATAGTGCTTCGAAATTAAACTAGGCTCCGCGTAGCATTACATAGAGCATGTCATATATGAATATAATGGTAGTGCAGTTATAATACACAGTCGTAGCACATTAGTTCGTTGTTTCTATTGCGCTCGATGTATTACAGACTAATATTCTTGATTTGTACATAATGTAGTCCAATCGTCGTCACCTTCATGTGATATTTCGGTAACACTGTATAAGCTACTCTTAATTAAAAATGTATCTTATGTAGTGCACCAAAACATCACAGCAACAACGGACTGCAAAACAAATTGTGACTTTCTACAATATGTTGCACCCTGTAGAGACAAAGGTAGAAAAAATATATTAATTTAAGCATATGAGTTATATTTTTTGAGTGTTCAGTCATTTATTCTTACCAGGTAAAACTTGCACCTCGGTATTCAAGGTCTGGGTTTGCAAGCATGCTGATATCCCTCTCGTACAAAGGATTTCTTATACAGTGTGACCGAAATAATATACCTATTTTTAGATTTTGTAGCAGTGTTAGGTGTTTGTCTCATACAAGAAGATTAGTATAAATCTATAGCATATTAACTTCTGTATATCGCTATTGTATAGTAAACTTATACATAAAGTAGTACCTTGGGTGTGTAAAACGACTTGGGCACGGCAGATGCACTTGATGATATTGATTTGCTCTTGAATTGGTAGATCCCTTCCTATATGTAATTCTCTGGTTGGCTTCAGCTCTATCTGAACAATTTGATTTGTATCTAATATTTCTTGGACCTATGATTCCATCTACAAGCATGTATTTTTTCATCGACCCGCGTAACATGCTGCAAAATGGAAGGTGGCGGCTTCTGAGTTGTGTGAGACTAGGTGTGGTCATTGTATGTCTTCATATACAATTCCTTGGTTGTTCTAGGGTTTCCATCTAGTGGGCCTTGTTGGGCTAAACTATTAGTGTAGATGTTGCAGTTCTTTGAAAACTTGGTTTGTACATGTACCGCTTGAGTTATATATTTTTCCATTGTATGGCTATACACATATAGCAGATAATCATTATTTAATCTAATAGTATTTTTTCCATTGTAATTACAATATGTTCATGTTAAATACGTATATTGTGCACTAATCAAATCTCTAGGAGCACAATGTCTATTGTTTATATTCTGGTAATTTGATTCCACATAGAATTTATAACAGTCAGTGCGTAGTTAAAGCACTGATAATAGTATTACGAGATAACAGCAGGACACAAACATTTCGTTTTAGTATATTGCAAATTCTAAATAGACATAAGAGATAAACAAGTACATATTCTTAACAGACATAAGAAAAAAGCAAATTATCAATCGGAGTTTGATTCCGGCGACTCTGCTAATGCCTGGCTACTATGAATAATGATGTTCATGACAAACATCGTTTCAAGGTTAAGCTGTGAATCTTTTTTCGCTGTAATCAGTATTGCTTGTCCAACACTGAGATTTGTAGTTTCAACAAAGTTCTTCCATGCGTCTTTGTTAAATGAGAAGTGGCCATCTTTTGTTGTTTTGTATGCCATGGTGTTGGCATTACCACTTGCTCCTAGCTTACTCCAACAAGACCTTCTTTAGCAATTTCAAGTGTAGAAATGAACTTCAATGGTAGTTTCTGAGTTGCAATAGAAGGAAGACGTTTTTTAGGAATAACATTATGAACGTATTAAACCAATGTGAAATCAATAAACAAATAAACATAGCATATTGTGTTGTTTAATTTTTGTTTTTGTCAAACGAGTCACAAATGGCAACCCTACAAATGAATTGGCTAAGGGGAAGATATCGAATAAGTAATTTTCCTCAGAATCTGTAAGGGTGCATGTCTTGGAAAAAATTGTAGAATTAAGCACTTGGACATTGCTATTTTCATCATCACTGCTACTGTTATCTTCTTCAGAGTCAAAATATATCACAGTGATCTTTGGACCTAGAGCTCCCAATGAAAAGAATAGGTGTGCTCATGCGCCGATCCTGTTCTTTGTGACGAACCTTGTCCATCCTGGACCTGTAATGCGAGTAATTGTGCGTTCTTTGTGGACTTCAACATAATATGTTTTTGCAAGAGCTTGGAATTCCACTCCAAGTACAGTTATGTCATTGAATTGCAACCATAGATTGCATGGTATAGTCTGTGGAATGATTTAGTGAAGGAGAGGACTATTATGTTAACAAATCTTAAGAAATGGATTTATATATATTGAAACATAGTGTATACATACCAGTGAATGCTCGAACCGTCCTTCTACGAGACGAACAATGAATTCTGAGCCTGAATGTCCTAAATTTGCACCACAGTGACTGAAACAAACTTGACATGGCGCCATTTCTTCTGCAATAAAAATAGTTGTGTGTTATTAAATGTCTATACATATATAAAATAATTTATAATTTGTGCCTGGAATTTTTCTTATATTTTGTAATTATGCTGCTTCTAATAATCTGATTCTGTAGATATGGTTCGTTTAGACTGGAACTAATAAGTAGGGTTAATCTAGTAATTAAACTACTATTGATGTTTGTAAAATTAAACAAATGAACATTATCATCATACAATTAAAAAAAGTATAAGAACTTTAGTGTTAGTTCAACATCATATAGATATATCGTGTTCTATCTTTAACTCATACTAATGGACTCATATTTGTGAAAATCTGGACAGCATAAATCTCAGTACATTGATTTAGATTTGGAGGAATATAAGCACTCAAACATTTTTGCTAATGTTTGTACAATGTAAACTATTTGCTAGAAAATTAAACGATATCGGTTGCTTACCGATGACGCGGGAGTGGTGAATCGATGATCTTTTGTTGAAGGCGGTGGTAGAAGTTCGGCTAGGAGTTGGTTTCTTGGCGGCAGCAAAAACAGGAAGAGCTTTAGAGGAAGTTGGAAAAGGAGTACTTAAATGGATAGGTTTGCGTCACTTCATTTTATAGAAAGATACTATAATGCTAATTATTTCAATGAAACCCTTTGGGTACTTCCATTTTATGTAGTTATCGGTAGATAGGATAGGCAGTGCAGAGAGACGGAATGCAGTGCGCCTGGTACACAACAGTTTCAATATTTTGAACCGTTTGCACAGTAGTTTCATGGATGACATCGTTGTAGTGCGTACATGATTAACAAGCAGTGCATGGTACTGTAAATTTTAGTTGTAGTTCAATACACGGTTATTTATCTGCCTTGGCCCCTTATTTTGCTCCATACTCACGGTAATTTAACTAAGTATAAGAACACAGTGCATACTTATTTGTCAGGTGTAGTGTATTGTAGTTACAGGTGTAGTGCACTGCAGGTGCAGTGTATTGCACGGTCAGTGCAATGCCACGGGTCCTTATCTTACACCGATCGCAAAGCTGTTTTAAGAAGAATAGCACCACAGTGCATAGTTATTTCGGAGGCAGTGGGTGTCAGTATTTGTTACAGGTGCAGTTGGTGGTACTTTAAATTTTAGGTGTAGTGCACATTGCAGGGTTATTGCTCTGCCTTGGCACCTTATTTTGAACCATACGCACGGTACTTTTATGAACCATAGGAACGCAGTGCATACTTATTCATTATGTACAGTGTATTGCAGGTATAGGTGTAGTGCGCTGCAGGTGAAGTGTATTGCACAGTCACTACACTGCCGCGGCACCTTATCTTTTCCCGTTTGCAAAGGAGCTTTAAGAAGCATAGGACCGCAGTGCATATTTATGTTGGAGGCAGTGTGTATCACTATTTGTTACAGGTGCAGTGCATTGCACGGTTATTGTGCTGCCGTGGCACCTTATTTTGCACATTAGGATCACAGTGTACTATCGGCTTCACAGGCTGTGCGTGTCACTGTGCATTGTAGTTGGTGTGCACTGCATGATCAATGCATTGTCGTGACACCTTATGCTAAACCTTTCTCACAACAACTTTAGTCGGGGACCATAATGACACAGTGCATACGTGTTGCACAGGCAGTTTCAATTCAACGTGCACTGGGTGAGCAATGCATTGCACGATCAGTGTACTGCCTCGGCACGTTAACTGGCACCGTACGCACAGTAATTTTATGGACCATAGTAAGGCAGTGCATACCTGCTTCACAGGCAGTTCGTTTCTGTTTGTATTGTAGGTGAAGTGTAATGCATGTTCAGTGCAGTGTCGTGGAACCTTACGTTACACCATGCGCACATGTATTTTATGAAAATAGAAAAGAAGTGCATACGTCATACACACGCAGAGCCTGTCCATGTACATTCAAAGTGCATATATTAGTTGCCTGTATTATTAGCATATTGATACATACAAATATCTTAAATATAAGAAATATTTTACTTATATAGATTTACTAAACAACCGAGTGTATTAATATTATTACAAGTATCAATCTAATGACCATCTTCAGTCGGGGATGTCCTTCTCATTGACAGTAGATCTGAATGCTCTCAATACATCAGGAAGTTCATCAAGTAGATCGTTTTCTATCTCGTATATCATCTTGTAGTTAAATTCTTCTCTCATTGCGGAAGGGGAGAACTGTTCAACAATCATGAAATCGGTATGTTTTGAACGTATGTTGCCAATAGAAAAAATACAAACCAGATTATATTGTAACATAAACAACGCGACTTACCTCTTCTTGGTTGCATTTTATCGTGTCTCCATTGTACCACTGTATACTTCTTAGGATCGAGTAAGCACACTCATTCTCTGATTCCTTTGGACACCTAGGGAACTTTGCTTCGTTGAACTTCTCTGCGAATTCTGGAAAATTGTGACAAGGATATGCCGCTTTAAGAAGTTCATCTATTCTTTTAAGTTGTTTTCATGAAATGCAAATTTATTGATCAGTATTCTAAATAGTGCAGTTGGAAGATTAATATGAAAGTAATGTTCTAACCATGGTTGGTCCAATGTTGCTATGATATTCTGCTCTTGTTTTAAACAAGTAATCCTTGGTGTATTTCCTTGAGTTAATTATATCAATGCGACCTCCACTGATATACATGTTGAGGGAGTAAACTGTAAATTGAGAGCTGTAGACAACAGGTATTTCAATCTACAATGAATACATAACAGTAAGTCCATTAACAGAAAAGTTTATTTCATTAATAGTAAGCTCTCGAAATTTATTGTATAATCCTCTTCGAAATAGATGTTTTGAAAATTTAGAGAAACTTACCAGTTTTGCCATGTCTGGTTTAAAATTTTCTAACAATGATTTCAATTGCTTCACACGTTGTTCTGTGCAGATCCAATTTTCCTTCTCGAATTCTGTTAGTGTAGAGACTAAAAGGTTGCATATGAATCTTTTTCCTCCATCCACAAAGCCTTTGCAGGAATTGCTTATAATAAATATGTCTATGTAATGTTGAACCAATTGATTGTCAGCCATCCCTCCTTGTTTAAGATTGTTTTTCAGATTTCGGCCTGTCCATTGTGTTTCTATCATTATTCCAGATTGTATTATTCGAATCTGAATAATGATTTTGCTGTAACAGATAAGAGAAGTTTGTTGTCATTACTCCAAATTATTATGGTAAAGCAAGTATTGATACTTATTTTCCAAAATTGTAATTTGTTTATAACCTTTTATTATAAAATTTAACAAATCTTGATGCATTTAAGATTTTATCCTAGGAACATTGAAAAGTTAGCATACTATCTATTACTTTTATATGTGCATGTTTTAAATGAAAATGCTAGAAAAAGGGCGCCCTCGTGGGATTGTTTTAAATGAAAGATCTGAAATATGTCTTTTTTTAAAACAACATTAGTATGTAAACACAGCTCTATATTATGTCTTACTCAACATATTTATCTTGAAAACTTTCATCCAAGATAGCCTTTCGAGCAACGGCTGCGTGCTTTTTCTATTTAAAAGGCACATGCTTGAAAACTGGAAAGGTATTTTGGCCTTCCGAGCTGGCCTTGATTGCATGCTTGATGTTTATGGTAGTGCTGTAATAGATTCATATTGTGACATTTTCACCACAGGTGTTTCATCCCTAGTTTTTTTGTTTCTGGTTACTCTTCCGGATGTTCCAGCCTTTTCTGGGGACATTGTTGATATCATAGCCAAGGTTTTTGGCTTTGTGCTCTTCTTGATCTTTTTTCCCACGGTCCTGACTAGATTCATTTTCAATGTCCTTAGCCAATCTGAGTACTTCCATGTCTGTGAAATGGAGTTGAGCTGGACTCCTTTCGTCAATCAGCAATCTCTTTGTTTCTTTAGCCGCCTACTCAAGAGACTGCATGACAGTGTTTTGTTTTGCATCTATACTCAAATCAAGTTCAGGAATTCCTACAAAACAAAATCAAAAGCATGTTGTTAGTCTGCATACATCATGATTCTAATTGTATAAATTGAACCTCTAATTGTTATTATATTATTGTTACATTATAACGCAACATACCTTCGGTATTTGTAGTCAACCCACTCAACAGTATATAGGTGTTTTCCATTTCATTGAACATTCTATAGAACCACAAGTTGCGAATAAGAGGCATCTCTTCTGCTATAAATTTTGTCTAAGAATTCATTACTGTGGTTTCCATCGCTTGTAGCATCATGAAGGTACCGTCTTCACTAGGAATTGAATAAAATATAATAATAAATTATCAATTAATTCTAGAACATAAATTGATATATCTAAATTTAAAAACAAGGGGAGCAGTTAGTGCTTACACATTGATATGTTTTGGCATATCACCAAACTCAATGTCGAACCTTATTAATTCTTTATGCTCTTGACCGAGCCCACGTTGCCATAAAATTTTAACATTGTTTACTACTTTGATAGCTATTATTTGCAAACTCTCATTGTCTAGATTTCTTCCTCAGTCCAGTATTGTCATCTTCATTGATACGAAATCAATTATAAATAAGAAGTAGTTATTTCTCACTCGATTCTCATATGCATACGTGGCGTCTGGTATAGTAAGCATTACCTATAAACAATTTAATATAAAATTTCTGCATACGTGGCGTCTGGAATCATTACTAATTATGTAATATGTAAACAATTTAATATAAAATTTCTGAAATATATTACTTGACAGTTATTCACTATTGTTTAGAAAAATTCAACTTACGAAATTATATGCGGGTAACGTGTCTTCTGCTTGAGCCGAAAATAGATTCCTTGTCCTTTCTGTGTGATATCAGCAGTCAAATATAGCCGTAACAAGCTTACATTGTTTACTATCATTTAAACAATTGAAACAAGTTTTATTTTTTATTTTTTGCATGAACAACAATGTTATGTTGAAATATATGTAAACATATTTATTAACATTATATATGATATACTAGTTTTGTGAGCTTACCCCTATGTTAGGACCAAAACATTTCGTTCCTTGTTCTGCTTTAGAAATTGCAAGATAATCTACAGCTAAATCGAGAACATTTTTTCTATAGTTCCTCTATCACGGAATGAATCGCTATATTCTTTTTTTCCATCGTCCACAACTTCTGTAGCTCCTTTACGTAATTCCGTTGTCTGGTCATTGATCAGTTCATTGACGTCTGTGCCAGGTGTACTCAATGATGGTATGGTGGTGTCTTCAGCATGTATGGCGGGGTGCTCCTCACATGAATCTCCTTCTGGTTTAGATGAAGAGGGTTCAGTAGATTCATTTAGCACCACCTTATCTAGTTTATCTACTTCGTCCACTTCCTCCATTTGATCCATGTTTCCTAGAACTTGTTCATACTCTACATTGTGTATGATGATGTTTGATATGGCCATTTCCTTCTCCTTGGTCATAATATTGTTCTTTTCCACGAGGTCAACGTTCACAATCCTTAATCTAGCTAGAGATACTTCGAGATCCTCCTTTCTTGACCGAACAATCTCATTGAGCTTACCAATATCCTCTTGGTTAGATGCTTCATCATCTATGTTTTGTATCAATGGAGTGTTGTTACCAATTGTATTTAGGGTTTTGGTTAAATCGATATTTGCTGTTTCAGAACCTGCGGCAGCATCTGAGCTTTGATAAACCGTTAGGCAAGTAGTGTTGACACATCTAATTAATTCTAAAAGTTGATAATCACTTCTTGCCTGTAGTATAAAATAATTAAATAAACACAGTCAGACGGTATGTTCTTCATCGTAGGTGTTTTTTTGCATTAGTGTAGATTTTTTCGTAGTAGTGATTAAATTTTTTTTTGACTTGGATAATTAACATAGTTTAAATTTATTTAACTCAAAACGAACCGGAAAAATTCTTAGATGAAGATATAAACATAATTTTTATAATAAATACAACTTACCCTAAGCCTTCCGTAGCTTCTAGTGTCACTGCTCCAGTCATCTGATCTGATTTCCCCCAAATATTCCAATTTGAGGTGACCAACTCTTGGTGCAAGGTTAGTCAAGTTTGATTTCTTGTGTGCACGAGTGTCTAAATAATAGATTAGAGGCAATGCTGCTGGACCCTTAGCTGTGTTTTTATTTCCCTTCTTATCTTGGTGTTTTATCATCCCCCTCCTTAGCTCATCAAGGAGAACTTTATAGAGGTTCATTTGTTGAATTTTCTTGATATCGAGATCCATGACCATATCAGCCTCCCGTCCTATACGTGCATTACTCGTTGCGCACGTTGTCTTGATAAAGAACACAAGAAATATGAGATTTATTGCCAGATCTGATGTTCCACCGTTCTTCATATGATCGTAAAGCTTACTTGGTATAATGTTATCTGACTCACTCAAATTGAGCTGCTGTTTTAGCTACCGCAAAGCTTTTGAATCGCGGTCACTTGAAGGTCGTGGAGCATCAAACATATTCTTCTTTGGGAAACCATAAATTGCTTGCACCACATCTTCTGTTATTTCAAGCTCTTCTCCTTGTTCAAGAACAATTGTTAGAGAACCAGGTCTAAATTGACTGTATAGCCATAGCATCATCTTCTTGGAAATGTTGCCGTTTAATTTGAAATCAACTATGAAACCACAGCCATGATTCCTCAAAATAATCTTCTATTCATTTGTTACATAGATTTCGAGAAAGTTGTGTAATTCTGAAAGTGGCCCTCTCACTATGATCTCACCATCCTTCATGTCTGCTAGTTCTTTGTGAACTGTGTCATGTTTTTGCTTCTTGAAACCAGGTTTATCTATGAAAGCTTGAGCAACATTAGAGTTTTCTTGAGTACCAAACCCAGCTTCTATGTTTTCATCCATACTGTTGTGTTTCCTCTTGGTTAATCGTCGTGTTCCATGAGATGAACAAATACTCAACTGCAGAAGTTTATGTTGAAAAAATTAAATCATGCATTATAATTTATATTTTACACTATGATGTTATTTTAAAAAAAATTAATAACAGAGCAATAGTTAAACACATACGTAATTTAAATTACTAGAATCCAGTGAATAAATTAAAAGATGTATAGTCAGCACAGAGCTCATGAATCAAGAAGAATCAACTAGTACGAAATCAACATAGGTCAACAAAATTCCTGGCAGTGCATTTCAGTTACTAAATTGGTGCAGCAAAGGTGCAAACTTTCACCCCATAATTTGAACTGTTAATCTATGTAATCGGTAGAGGAGCAGTTCATTGAAGATATAATTGGTAGTTCTTATCTGAAAACTATGTCATTGTTTTGAATTTCAACCATGTTGTTGAGAAAAATGTTACTTCACTACAGACATTAAAAAAATAAATTGAAAGAAACCCTAGATTAGTTTGATTAGTGGTTTTCTTGCTCATGGTTTGTTATTCTCAAAATTGTTCAAACCATGTGCGCTTGCCAATTTTTAATATATGCTTCACTCTAAACTATGGCCAGAAATAATCAAAATACCCGCATTGAACCTTCATGACCGCGATTTTCGTCAGCCATGAAATCCATGAATAAGTGTTTTGGGGATGAAAATTCTAGGAACCTTCTGTGGGCGATTTCAATCCGAGTTATATCTATCCTTTTCCCCCTGAGAAAACCCTAGTAAAACTTCAATTAGTGCTCGTAAAATCGTGTCCAAACTAAATGGAGAACGAGAGGAAATACTTCGTGGAATTTCGGACAACACCAGGCCGAATCTGGGATGAGAATGGAGAATTTGTTGTACCTGTCTTGTCGCCGTACCGCCAGTCGAGAATCTGGAGTAGCAGTAGTCCTTAGCGCTGGTGAAGATTTTCGCCGCCAAGGAGTTTCCGCCGTTGCTTTCCCCTGTGCAGTTATGGTGGAGGAAGAGAGAGAAAGTGGAGCAGTGTCGGAGAAGAAGAGGAAAAAAGAGTAATAAAAGGAGCACGCGTGTTAACCGTCAGCGGATTGACGCCACGTAGTTCACATATGAACCCAACTAAGGAGCACTTCCTCTAGATGCGAAGGTGCACTTCTTGGAGATAGCTAAGTAATAAAATATATTCGCACACTTGACAAATGCAACATATAGTTCTTCAGGATCTACGGAAATTAAGCGTTGTGTAATAGAGGCATGTATATCAATTTATTGTATCGATATTCACCGCAGGGCAATAGTAGTACTAGAGGCAGTGCAAACAAACTATAGTGAAACAACTATATTAAAACGAAATAGGCAGGGCAATTTGTGTTCACATTGCAGTTCACCCACGTTGAATGGTTGAATAATTACTAGCCACCTGGAAACTGTATTTCACCGTAGTCGCTTGTTTTTTTTGTGTTATTACGTTATGTGACTAGTGTTGTAGGACACCTAAGTTTTGTTATTATCCTTATCAGTTATACAAGATTACCAGGAAATAATACTTTTAAAAATGGCCGTGCAATGTTTTGTGATTGCCAACAATATAGATAGATTCTACCTGATCAAAAATTGTCAGGACTGAACGCAGAGCTATTGTACTATTTTCAGAGCAATGCAAACAAAATTAAGCGAACTTCAATCTTAATAATTCCACTGCATTGTTTTGTGTCTGAGAGAAATATAATAAGAAATATATCTTTTAGTCCATATTACAGGCAAGAGGATATAACTAAAACTGGCAGCGCATAAAGCGATAAGAGAACCAACTATATTAGAATATCAAAAAACATTAAAATTCGTGCTCGGACGGAAGTTCAGTTAACCTAATTGTCGGAGAAAACAATATATTGCACGTGAATATTGTAGCAATATTAAACGCAGTGCGATAGAACGTTCATAAGAAGTGCAAATAACTATACGCTAACAAAGTTAAGTATTATAACAAGAGCATTGCATTGTGTGTTAATAAGACAGTTATATGGTGCGGAAGAAAAGAATGCCCTTTAGCAGCTCATCGTAAGCAAAATGGACATTGTGCACTCCGTGAGAACAGTTACATTTCTATAGGCAGTTGGATGGAATAACCACAGGTAGTGCAAATAACGATTAGAGAAAAAATCATTAAAAAATGCAAAAAAAAGCAGTACTCGGTCACAACGCAGTGCACATCTATAAGAGCAGTGCATTATGTGTTTTGAAAGAAGTAGTATTTTTTAGTATAGAAATTTATTAATCACCTCATTCGATGCATTATAGACCCTTTGCACTGCATGAGCAAAGTAATATATATGGTTACCTCAAGAGTATAGGCAGTCTTATATTTGTTCATAAGGCAGTGCTTGGTAGTCAGCTACGTCTACAGGGAGCAGCTTTATAAAAAAATAAAATAAGCAGTGCAATTATTGGTCCGAAGCAGTGCACATATACAAAGGCAGTGCGCTATGAATTGACGAGGCAGTAATATGTTGCCGTCAAAAAAATGTATTAAGCAGCCCATCCAATGCAAAATGGACCATGTGCACTGCCTGAGGTAAGTCATATATCGCTACGTCTATAGCACATGCAATGCAATATACCTTTCGAAGGCAGTGCAAACACCGACTAGAGAAGAAAGCATACTTCCATGTAAAGAGCAGTGTATTATTTGTTCACAAGGCAGTGCACACGCACAAGAGCAGACAAGAGCATAACACTATGTGTCAAGAAATCACAGTTTTCACAGCTTTAGCGCAATCAGCTACACCTATAGTCTTGGCAGTGCGATATAATTGCCACAGACAATGTAAAGAATGAATAGAGAAGCATCCTTACATATATATGTTTACAAGGAAGTGTATAGGTATAGACTTGAAAAATATCTTTGTTATCTCGACGATTTCAATCCACATGATAAACACAAAGGTAAGATGAAAATTTTCTAGCAGTAATATTCATATACACACGCATGGAAACAATATTGAATTGCAAATAAGCATCCTAATTAATACATTCCACGAACTTATTCTTAGAAGAGGATACTGTTGAACAACTTCTTTTTCCTTGCATTGTTGAATATATGAGGGAATTGTATGACCCTTTTCCGCAGAAATTTCTGGATCAGCAACTTGTTCTTCTCCTGTGGTTGGTTCAACCACGCCAGGATCATCTTCTGAATCTAGATTTTGTGAACCAGGATCTTCCCGATCCTTTTCCTCATCGTCTTCTTCTTCTTCTTCTACTTGAGGTCCTTGTTGATTTTCTGCTATTTCCGCTTCGGGCTCCATCGCTTCTTCGGCGACTCCTTCCTCATGGATCTCCTCCTCCATTTGTTGTACTACTGGTGCGGGCAACTCAGATCTATGCGAATAGCATCTCTTGGTTGATCGGAAAGGTGTAAAGATGGCGGAGTTTGCTCCGTTTGGGTCTGGCGACAAGGGTGATGGTGGGTGGCGTTGTTGGCGACGGCAAAACATTCTGGATAGGTGTAGTTGCTGGTGGACAATGTTGAGGGCTATAAATAGAAATCCAGCGTTGCTAAATTTCCTGCATGGCAGGATAAATACATGTTAGTGGCGGGAAAGATTGATGAACTAATCGAGAAAGACAGCGGGAAATATTGATGAACTTATGGAGAAAGACGTGATGCGCTAGCTCTGCGTGACAGCCAAGAAAAGGAAGCATACAGCAAATCAAGTAGTATATCTAATGGTGGTTAATCCATAAGATTCAAACGGAATATCAAATGTCTTTTACTATAAATGATTTTATTTCGAAAACCATTTACTAGTTCATGGTCTGAACAACAATCATTTTTGCATGTCGAACTCAGGTAGGTTAGTTATATATAAAACTCTTATTGTAAACACGGAAGCGCAGATAGTGCATATATATCTGCATCCAGCACGGCGGTGCCTATGTAATACACGGGGATAAGTTGCTTTTCTTTACCACAGAGAACTGCACTACTTGGAAAATAGCAATTCTACTTCTACATAATAAAAAAATTAATTCATCGTTTTTTATAACACCACAGTACACAGCATCGTTGTTTATTTTCAGCTCGACTTAGGTGCTAAAGCTCTCAGTTCTTCCGGTAGTTCATCTTTTGCTTCGTTGGCCTCAGAGAACAGTGCCCAGAACAGATACTCCTCCGTGACTGAGCTCGCGTCCATCTGGTCGAATGGTTCAAACGAATCAAGAAGATATATTGTTAATGTCAATCAAAATTTTGTATTTGGTAAAACTATTGATTCAAAACTGGCATTACTTACATCTTTAAGATCATGTACAAGTTGAATGCCGTTGTAGTTCTCAATGCTCTTTAGAATCCAAAAACCATTCATGTCTTCAAATCCTTTTTGTACCTTCACATGTTTTGATCTAGATACAATATTTCCCCACTTTGGAAGCTTCTTCTTTGGGTAGAGTTCGTCAACGAACTTGTCAAATCTCTTTAGCTGAAAAAACCACTATGTAGAGCATAGTTAGTGACCTAATTTTTTTCAAACTATGCAGATTGTCTTTAGATGTATTTTAAAGTTATAAAAGTAAAAAAAAACCACACCATTTTTCCCCAATTTGATTGTGGTAAGCTGTTTTAGATAATCCTTTTCTCTGTGTTTTGTAATCCCGTGTGTCAATAACTTCAACGCGAGCACCTTGGGGGTAGTTCTTTAGGATGTAATTAGACACGTGATTGTTAAATGACACAGGAAGAATTATTTGTGATGGGCAAGGAAAATAGTCACATTGATTATATGTTATAAATGAAAATACGGAATATTTTTGTATGTTATTAATGAGTTATGTATTAAAAACGTACCATCTTAGCTTTGCTCAAATCTGCATTTCCAATTAGAAGTTTGAACTGTTCAATCCTGGAGACGGCTTCAAACTGATAAATTTCATCTTGTCCTCCAGAATTTTGAAATTCTCCTTTTTCCCAATGTCACATAAATGAGCAACCCCTAGTGGCAGTACTATCCTTCGATTCATGAACAGACATTTGTAGTCCGGGATACTGCGCCAGCTTGAAATTATGAAGTCAATCATGTAATCATCTAGCTTGCCTTTTCCATTGAAACATTCTGCAAGCCTTGCCGCAGTCCAATATTTTGGTATTTCTAGGCCTTGTTCCAGAGTTGACGAATATTTCACCATAACCAGCCTGAGATATTCCACAGACAAACGAAAAAAGGATCAAATATAAAAACCGGGATCCATGATTGTGTGACAACATACACATATATTTTACTAAAGGAATTCACAAAGCATAGTTTGGTGCTTACTCTTCATTCTTCCCTAGAAAATCCTTGCTTAGTACCACTCTACGAGCAATTGCGGCATCTCCCTTGTACTTAAATGTGGGGGGAATGTACACGGGCAACTTAAGTTTTAAGATGTTTTGTAGAGGCCTCTTGTAAGATTTGATATTATCTGGGGAATTATGACCAAGAGCCTTGCTACTTGTAACAGGTGTTCCTAATCCTTGCTCTGGAAACCAAATGTTTTAGTTGCATCTTCTCCGTGGTGTTTTTATCTGATACACGAGGTGTCTGCATTGCGAATCTGTGTTCTAACATCAGCTGTGTCATCGGATGTCCTTTCTGAATTGCTTTTTCAACAACAGCGACCTCATGGTTAGAGGAACCTTCTTTGTGAGTAATTTCTAGTAACAACATGGTCACACCTATAGCAATATTTGTAAAAAATTGTGTTATTTCCTCTTACATGTTATTAATGTAAAAACATCGTCTAATGTAAAAACCAAGCATCTTGACATAATGTGACAGTACCATTGTTGAACTGCGTGGTTAACATGTCTTCCTTGGCTCCTACAGCGTCTTTGTTGCATCCTTGTACATGTTTAGACGAGTTTCCTCCTGCATCATTATTACAAGTAGTTTTCCTGTCAAGCCCACTAGTAATTTTGCTATTAGCAGCATATCTACAGAATACAACAATACCATTGCTTAGCTGTGCCATTGATTGGTGTTGGTCAGTTTCAAATTGCTTAGAATTGTCTTCTCCTTCTCCCATAGTATGCGTTGTTACTGGTGTTGGTGTCGCCATGCACGCAGAATAACTCTGAATAACACATCAAATATATCAGTAAAAATATAAAAAATGGACAAGTTGTTACATTACACTTCTATTTCATAGGTTATTATTTGTATGTGCTAGTGTGATGGAAGTAGCTAATACATGTCTAAGATATATGAACCTATTCATCAAAGGCTCTTGCGGTTACAATGCCGTGCTCCTCTTCTGGCGCTGCTATATTTATTATTCTGTCCATGTACATGATTCCTCTATCGTCAAAATTCCAGGGCGTGTTTTTATCAGATGAATCCATTTTATTCACTGTTACCGCTGCTGACTTGCCTATAGTAGAGCATTCGTTCCCAAAATTAAGGTCATGAGTTGCTGCCTCGGTTGTATGCTTTGATTGCTTGATTAGGTCATTCTCGCATCTATCAAAACATCTCAGCATGTCAGTTGCACACTGATGGGATGTTCAAAAGCAGTTAGCCATTGCTTCTAGTTTACTTATTTTCAGGTCCCTATGCTTCATGGTAAGTTCTTTATATATCGTTGCAGCATTTGTATAATCACTTATGATTTCATCACCTGCTTCTTCCTCTAGCAGTATATCTATATACTTGTCCATGCATTGATCTAGCCTCTAGGACTTTGTTCCTAAACCCTCTAATTCTAAGTTAGAGGTTGGGGTTATCTTGTTACAAGTCATTTCTGCCACAGGAGGTTTTAAATAATAGCTTCTTTCATCACAGCTTTTCCACTACAAACAATAAACAAATATTATTTCCATGGATCGTGAATAACTGTCAGAAGAGGTAATTTTAAAATAGTTCATTTGATAGAATGATTCTTTATGTGAAACAAGATGAGGTCAAGTAGAATATTTACATTCTGTCGTCCCCACCTCTCTTTGTCAATGACATCCGCTTTCAATACAGCAAGCAAATCTGATTTGTCCAGGTATTTGATTCTGGGTGTTTCTTTTGTCATAAGTGATTTTCTGCACTTGAGCGAATCCAGGTATATTATTAGAGGAAGGACTGCGTAACCTTCGGCAACACTTTGATTTATATCATCAACATGAAACTTTATTGCTGCCCTCTTGATCTCGTCAATTACAAGCTGGCAAAAGTCCATTTTTCTAGAATTCTCGATATCAAGGCTTTTCACTACCCCAACTTTCCGGCTAATGTGGTTGTTTAAACCTGGACATATAAGCTTTGTGCAGATTACAAGCATTATGCATTTCATTGTAAACTTGTCCGTTGCACCCTTTTTTATATGACGGGTCAGGTGTTACACCGTTGCAGTGTCCCTCTCTCCCAAACCCAATTTCTTCTTAAGTCACAGTAAAGCAAAGGTATCGCCATCTTCTGAAGGCCGAGGCGCCTTTATAATGCCATTGGGTAGACCAAGGGCAGAATGCATTGCATCTGCTGTCAAAGCTATAGTCCTACCACCTGCAAACTCCATTTTCAGAGTTTCTACATCAATCTTCTTGTATAGCTTAAAAATCAGGGGCCTACTAATGTTTGAATCCATCTTGTATTCCAGGATGAAACCCCAGCCAATCTTCACGAGCTCTACTTTTTGGAAATCGTTCAGATCATGTTTAATCAATCTGTTGAGCTCTTCTTGTCCCTACTACGGAGCTTATTCTTGTCCCTTGTATATTTTTCAATTGCCATCAGTTGATTCTTGGACATATCCTGGTAGTTTACAGAAAAAACGTATCAAATATTCATAAACTTATTTCTAAATTTCTTAGTGCAGACTGTAGTCTCGATTAAGGAATATGACATGCATTAGCATTACGTAAACTTACCATGACAACATTATTCTGGTTATTCGGACTACCATGTTGTTGTCCACCAATCTTTCGTTTCTTCTTAAGTACACCGCCTTTGATGTTTGAACCTATTTTGTGTTTCTTTTTTCAGCTCCAGCTTTATTTTGTAATTCTCAATCTTCCTGTTAAGTTCATTTTCTGACACATCAAACTCATTGTCAGTTTGTGCCATACCGTCAGAAGATTCTCCATCGCTAGCATTGCAAGAGCTTATTTTTCACTAGTGGAAGAGACATACCAATCTTATTACACGTTATAATTTTTGAACCGACCACCTGAAGCACTCGAATTCGACGTGCTTAATTTAAACTTTAAATTGTAACTACAACTATCTATACAGTGTAACATCAAGTTGCAGAATAGGACAGGTGCAGGTGCAGGTGCAAGTAGTTATAAAATTATGCATGCAATAAAGACTGAGAAAAAAATTATACTAACCAGAACACATTACTAATCATTCATTGAATATCAGAATTGACATGAAGTAACAGTAAAATATAATTTACTCAAGCTGATCCTACTTGTGAAAAATATTGTGTATGTTGTCCGAGTGCATAATAAATATATTTTTTACTTACCGTACGATTTATGCAACAGGATTTCTCATAGAAAAAATATGATGTAGTAACGAAATACTCCCTCCGTTTCAAAATATAAGATGTTTTGGCTTTGTGACATGAGTGTATCTAGACCCCTTTTAGTATCCATGTTCACTCCACACCTTGATGAACCTACACACTAAAAGAAGTCTAGATACACTTCATTCACAAAGCTAAAACATCTTATATTTTGAAACGGAGGAAGTATTAGATATAGAATGCTAGGGTTTCGATATTTAAATTTTACTAACCTATTCCCTCCGTCCTAAAAAGGATATCAAAAGTTTGTTTGAATTTGGATTTATCTATATACTCCCTCCGATCCAAATTAATTGACTTGGATTTATATAGAGTCGGTTGTATCTAGTACTAAAAAATGTCTAGGTTCATGCGAATCTAGACAAATCCAAGTCAATTAATTTGGACCGGAGAGAGTACTAAATACTATCTAGAATCGTATTTCGCTGAAAAAAACTTGAAAAACTAATTTAGACTATAATAGTCTTTCAGTTTATCATGGACTTGATGTGAGTACCAAGGTTTCCATGGTATGGATGACGAATCAATGATTCTACAAGGAAATCTTTGCTATCAAGTAAAAGAGGTAAGTTCTTCGCAATTGAGTAGTAGCACGGATGATCTCGAATCCTTATCAATGAGGATGTTTTGTTAAGTTTCTATAGAGAATCCTTACCTCGGAAAGAGGACATCGCTGCCAGTTCCTTGTGCTGCAGATTTTCCGCAATATGCGGAAGAGTTGCTTCTCTTCTAGGGATGGGACCAAGTAAGAGCGATAAGTTCTTCGCAATTGAGTAGTAGTAGGGATGATGTAACATCCCAATTCCAGCAACCCAGATTAGTTGTCGAGAATGCAAAAATCAGGGGGAACAAAAACTTTTTCTTGATCTTAGGTGCAGTGTTTGCTTGTTGTTTGTTGTGCTTCTGCATCTAAGTGAGTATCTAATAGTACTCCTTACCTCACCATCAGTTGACAAAAGTTATTTACCAAAACTATCATGGCTCTTTTCACATATTCTCAGACGTTCTAGCAATTCAAAACTTGACCCAAGATGCCTATGTAACCAAAACTGTTTTTGGTAGCTTCTATTGAAAAAACTTTGGAGACACATATAATACAATCTCCTTATGTTTTCAAGAAAAAACCCTCAACTAACCTTATCTCTATTTTACCCAAAACCTCCTCCAAAATTAATGGAATTCTACTCTTGGTAGAGATACCAAGGACTCTCCTCCTATTCAAAATCTAACCGCTTCAAAATGCCCCAACCTTACCCCAAGCTAGCTTGATGGTAACCCTAGAGTAGTTGATTTGTTTATAAGATGAGTTGCCTTGATCTGCTGTCTGATGAGTTGTTTTGATCTGCTGTTTGATTGGTGCTTAGGAAGTAGTATGAGTTACTCTAGGAACTCATCACTAGGATTAAGATG
Source organism: Avena eriantha (assembly GCA_910589775.1). Taxonomy (NCBI): domain Eukaryota; kingdom Viridiplantae; phylum Streptophyta; class Magnoliopsida; order Poales; family Poaceae; genus Avena; species Avena eriantha. The sequence goes on from CAJUXJ010001606.1 coordinate 67,269, forward strand.
TTTCCAAATCATCAACCCCTAAGCAAGAATGCAAATCTAGATATGATCCCTAGCCATTAGGTGATCATCTAAAACCCTCAACCAGATCCATTTTGAAGATTTCCATTCTAGAAGTGTCCAAAGTCCATGGATACCATGATCAAGCATGGATCTCCTCTACTTGATCTACACTTCAATATCATTCACTTGCTAATGCTCTAATACCTTGCAACTCCTCCAAGAACATCCCCTTTCATTCCCTTGACTAGATCCTCCTCCAACCCATTTGTCCTTGTTGGTTTTGTAGACAAGAAAATAACATTTCCTGCAAATCTAGTCATCATGCCTACTTTGCTAGAAGCTCACACCACCATCGAAACCTCTATGGACCAACTCTCTGCATGGTTTTGTTCTACTCATTGATGTCGATCAAAACCTACTTCACTTGCTCCAAATGGATCTCTGTGCTGCTTAAACCCACTTGGTTTATAAGGCATCTTGACTCTTTCTACATGGCAGCCTTAATTTCAACAAAGTTTGCCATCATTCCTAGATCACCTCACAGGCATTTAATACAAACTTCTCCTGCCATGATCATCTATATGACTTGGTCTACCTACCCATCTATCCCTTGCATCAAGGTGAGCTCTGAGCTCTAAGATGCAAGAATGCCTTGGTGGTATAAAAATAACATCACCCTAGATCACCAACTCCTTGTTTTCTATCTTATTCATGTTGGAATTTCATTCCACAAGGTTGCAAATGCTTGCTACACCATGTCTACACCATCTACCTTGACCCTCAAGATTTATCAATAATTATCCATAATTATTATGTCCCCAAACCTATTTAATTCCTTAAATAGTCAAAATCTCCAAAACTCCCTCCATAAAGGAAAGTTTGGTTTTTTCCCAAGAACTTCCCTAAATTTTGGCTCATGTGAATTCCATATAGCATACCCTATCTTTCCATCTCAAACATAAATATTTTTGAGAAGCTTTATTATTTTTTTTGCCCATTTTCTAAAATGGCTGAATTGGAATAATAATTGTTTTAAATACTATTATACCTCCATAATTCTTGGGAAAATTCCCCTAGGTGTGTATTCACATTGGGACCCTTCCACATCAAAAATCCACCCTTGCCCAATGCAAATTTATCAAATGATCATCTAGAAATCACTTTTGTCCTTTTTGAGTAATTGGATTTAAGAGGACTAAAACTCCTCTAAAAAATCCCAAATAAATCCTAGGAGTTTACCTTGACCTCAGTTATCTACCAGCACCATTTTCTTCTCTGGTCCAGTGCAAGTTTTTGGACTTACTTCACAACCCTCTAGTTTGATCAAATTTGTCAATTAAGCAAACCACTACTCAAACCAATTCCAAATTTCATCATATCTTGCTCAATGCATATCCTCAGTACCAGGACACACCATTGGTCGACCAGCACTGTAGCTCCACCCCAACAAATCCCCATTTTGCCCTTGTACTAGTAGAAAGAGAGAGAGATAACCCCAAATCTTACAAGGATCTACTTCCATTAATTACCCCTGATGCCACCCCCTCCCTCCCTGATCCAGCACGACCAAATACCAATCCTACCCCTCTCCACCGACCCCTGGACCAATCCCTGGCCAACATTGCCCCTCCCCCATATCCAAATTGGAATTTTACTCCATCCACTTCTCCCTCTTGGTATAAAGGCCAGAAGCCCTCCCCAGCCAGCCATCTGCCCCTCATTTGTCCCCTCACACCTCCCACTTACCTCCCCTAGCTCCACTCCTCCCTCCCCAGCTCTGTGCTGCCCGAAAGAAGAAGAAGGAGTAGCTTCGGCCTCCTCAACATGATCGAGCAAGGCTCCTCCTCCCCTGCTCCATTTCTTCTGCATGTCTGCTCATGAGTTCCCCTACCTCCCCTCTACCTAACCCTAGTCTTCTTTTTTCCTAGGACCCACTCCTCCGTCGTCGGTGCTGAGCTCTGACGAGGTCACTCACGGTCGCCATCACGCGAACTGCTTCCAGTGGACCACCGCCTTTGTGCCGCCCATCTATCTGCTCGCCGTCATCGACCGTGTCACCCTGTACCATCCACGCCACCTCCGGAGCCCTCTGGTGAGCTCCCGCCTTCCCCTCCACTGCTCCCTAGGGTTCTGCCGCCGCGGGTGCTGTTCGGTCAAGGACGACAACACCGCACCGTTGATCCCTCTTTAATCGGATGGTCCACCGCCATCGATACCCCTTCGCGCCCCTCCGTCGCTGACTGGCCGGCCCCACTAGTCAGGTTCGAACCGTGCCCTCCCGCACGTCGCCCCGTGCGCCGTGGGCCGAATCCTCCCCTACAGCCCAGTATCTCCCCATATCCGGCCCATTGCACCCTTTTTCTTTTTCTTTTAGCATATCCATTATTTCCAGGAAACTTCCTGCTAGGATTAAATCCAAATAAAAATGGAAACCACCACATTTTGTCAAGATCTAAATTTCTAGTTGGTCCTTGATGTTTTCTCAGACATGCAGAGGCAACCCCAAGTTCAACACAATTTTCTTTAATTACTGATAATTATTCTGCTGCCAAGTATAGTTTGCACTAAAATATTTCCTCAGACAGTTTTACATCTCCATCTGAGATGAACCAAAATCCTACTGAGAGGTATTTGACATACCTATCTTCTAGCACAGGTCCTATGCCAAGGTGAACAGTATGTTGCCTTTAGAAAAAATCACAAAAACATCAACTTTCTGTCTGAGGTAAATTCTCTAGGCCAAACCAAATGTGGTATCGACCTAATTCCACCTCCCAGCATATCCTAGCATCAGAATCTACGAAACCCTAGCAGCTCAGAATTTACTCAGCTCTGGTTGAATTTTAGTGATTTAAATACTATAGTCGGTATTTTCACTAAATAAATCACTCTAGGAGTTTGCCAACGCCAAAATGAGTGAATCCAATTTCTATAGAAAGGTATTCCAAGTGCCTACCACATTCCCTTGGAACCAACTCAATAACATCTGTAGAATTAATCTCGTGAAAAAAGAGAAAAATCAGATAGAACTGCCTTTGGGAATTTCCTGAGGGCATTCTGGTAATTCTTTTGACACAATTCCAACTCTGGGTGGTTCATCCCAGCAATTACTAACAAAACATCCAAGGTAATAATTTTTGAAGCTCCAGATAAATTCTGGTGAATTATTCCCTCAAACTAGAGTTATTACCACTATAAAAATCATAATTAAATCTAGGAAATTGATATTCAAGTGAAACCACTTGTAGTGGTTTTGTCTTGTCAAGACCTATCTGAGGATACCATGGTTACCCTTTGGTAGCCTACTTACCTCAGAACCCTAATCCACATGCATGATATCTATCCTAGATACCTATCTTCCAAGAGAGAAACACTATAGTGGCAATCTAGTAATTTCCACTCCTAGTATCCCACTCTTCCAAAACCTACTGAGTTAAGTAGGATTCCTCATGTTTGCTTGATGTATGGTTTGATGTTTGCATGCCTTGTATTGATTGTGGTATTGTCTGTTTGCATGTCTACCCGATGACGACAATAGTGTGAGTGTTTGACGACAAGAAGGAAGGGACTTCTTATTATTATATTTTTGGGTATTCTTGGTCATCTGAAGGAGTCCAAGGACTTATTGCTGATCATTAGGCAAGCCACCATTCTTGAGCTATGATATATGTCCTATTCTCTTTTACCTGTTTTATATCCAATTTATAAATTGCATTATCTACCTGCATGTTTTGTTTTACAAATACTGCGATAGTAACTTGGATCCTCCAAGTTATGACTTCGTGTACTTTGAGGCACCATGCCGATGTACCTACCATTCTATCCCTTTAGATCGAGAGTATGATGGTTAGCATCCTACCTCGTTGGAAAACCCCGGTTTTAAGAAAATAAACTATTTTGGGATCTATCCCACTACAAATGTTTCAAAACTGTTTTGGTAAAACCCTTGGAAAAAGGCATCATTCCAAGCGGGTGTTTTAGCAGAAGAAATGGCGATGATGAGGAGTGAGATTGTGATGGGATGTTCTACGCCTTTATCGGAATAATTTTTATCCGCGCAACCACATTACCCAAGGTGCTAGGGCTTAACTCGTAGTTTGTCCGCATTAGCCGAGGCAACTTCTACCATGCTTATCGGGAGAGATCCCTGGAATTCCAGGCAGGCGCTACCAGATCTCGGATCTGAAGCCTGTTGCTTGTTTCGGCAATAGTGAGCCTGAACTAGCAGGAGGCCGGTGCAACAATTGGGTCTCCCGCGGACGGTATGACTTGGAGTATGGAAGGAAGTGGAGTCACCAGATTTAAGGTATACGCCAAGTTGCGGCTTGGGTATGCGCGTGTACGGAAGGCAGGACTATGGCTGGGAGCCACATACTCGTTGACGGGGAGAACAAATCCATAAGGAAAAGCATGCCTTTGCTATGGTAGACAAGCGAAAGTTTAGGTTTGATTATCCGGACCCCCATCTACAGTGGTAGTGGGCCATGGTTGTATCCCGTTGGATGTATTGATTCTTGTGGGGAAAGTGCGCAAAATCTGCAAAGTATAACCTATTCAAATAGCCATGTCCATAGTCAAGGACGGTTGTAAAGGTGTTGGCTAGGAGTACCCAAAATGTGCTTGTTTGGGAAACAAGTACAAAGAGGACGAAGGTTCCGAGGGAACCCGAGTTCGAAAGCTTGTTTTGACCCGAGGTGGTCAAAGAGGTTTAAAAAGGGTTTTTATTCCAAAACTGTTTTCAAACTCTTTTTCAACAAAGATATGGAGATATCTTGATTTATAGAACATAAGCATATGTTCAAAACTCTTTTTCAACAAAGATATGGAGATGCCATAACTTTAAAAGTTAGTTTATGCTTTTCAAAAGCAACCCGAGATAGAGCTATCTCGCCACAACCAGAATTGCATTTCCTTGTTTCACTTATCCTGGTGGTTTGCGAGTACCTTCAAAAGTACTCACGGCTTTGTCCCTGGCTATTTACTTGGCCAGACTTTCAGAGTTTCGACTTCGGAAGATTCAGGTGACGTCCAGCGAGCTAAGCCATCTCCCCAGTCTGCTGCCTATAGGTTGAGGCACGAATTGGGCTCTGCGCCTGGTGATAATCCGCTGCTAATGATGCTGTAGGCTTAATGGTGTTTATGTAAGTCTTGTAATTTGTTATGTTTCGGATGTTGTAATGATATCTGTCGGTTATGTTCCACGGCTCACTAATCATGAGAATGTGGAAATATGCATAACAGGGATTTCTCGGAGGAATAATCCAGGGAGCCCACAGATGATCTCGAATCCTTATCAATGGGGATGTTTTGTTAAGTTGCTATAGAGAATCCTTACTTCGGAAAGAGGACGGCGCCGCCGATTCCTCCTGCTGCAGCTTTTCCGCAATCTGTGGAATAGTTGTTTCTCTTCTGCGGATGGATAGTAGAGGAAGAAGATGAAGGCTAATTAGATACAATAATGAAGAACTGTGTCTCCCGTCGTCCATAATAACTATTGTAATGCCCGATTTTATTAAGTTTTTTCCAGGGCAATGCAATTTTTTTTTAAAGGGCGGTTTAATAGTAAACTAGTTGGCAAAACAATGATTCATGTAAATCAATGTAGCAACAACAAGAAATCATTGTCGTTTACGGCCCTAGAATTTATTATAGGTATACCATATAAATTGTACCCCTAACTGTCTTCGAGTTATTATATATATATTATAATTTATAAAAATAAGATGCTAATTTAAACATTTCTAGCTAATTCTTGTTCCATTAATTTTACCCAGACTACTTGTCATGCTCTGATCGGAACTTCACGATGCATCATACAGTTTTATTTAGTGTCGAAAGTTAACACATCCATCTGTTGTGTACTATAAGTCGTAAACAATACTATTTACGATGCAACATACAATTCACGATGCAACATGCCTTCTACGGTAAGTGCACTGCCATCACATTATATTTCGGACCTTTTTCGCAGAGCAGCTTGCGTAGCATTTCGAAGGCAATTCATATATATTTCATCGGTAGTGCATCTTTGTGTGTATGGCATTATAATGACAGTACCACGATGCACTCAATGAGCAGTGCATGATTGATATTCGAGCTGTGCATCATAGTGTATATAGCAGGTGGGATTGAATTGCACGTCTAGTACACTGCCATTTCATATTATATTTCACCAAGTAGTGCACAGTAGGTGAAAAACGAAAAGGTTGAACCAAGACCCAACATGTCAGAAGTATACATCGATACAGATAATGTTCAGTAGTGCATACTACGTATACGGGCAGTGCACCTCGCTGCGCATAGTAGATGGGGTGCATTGCACGGTCATTGAACTGCCATAGAATCTTGACTTGCACTGTGCGTACAACACTTTATAAAGTATTTAGAAGGCAGTTCATATATACTTCATTGGCAGTGCGTACCTGTCTTTAACCGCATTGTATTAGTATTATCTTGAAGTGCTCCGAATTTGCTCCTTTTTTGTGTGATTGCATATTCCTTTTAATTGAAAATAACGAATTTCCATTAATGATTAACGCTAGTCAAGAATTGTACTGAATACTAGTTGCTTATTCGTCTGAACGAAGTGTTGTGCAGTATAGATGACAGTGCTATATTTATAGTATAGACAATGTGTGCATTAGTACGTTTTTCCGTTAATAAACACCTTTTTATTTCTCACAAACTGTGCACTACTCGGTGCAAGATAATATAAAAGGGCATTCCCACATGCTATGTACATTGAGATGCACTGCCGGAATACAAATCATGCACTGCTCGTTGAGTACTTCGTGATGCTGTCATTATAATGCCATGCACATGAGATGCACTGCCCCAAAGCTGTAGATGCACTGCCCTAAAAATGCTTTGTAAACTGCTGTCAAAACAAATTTATAAATTTCATGATCCGATAGTGGTCTGAAATTTTAAATGTTAATAATCCCTATTACAATTAATTCGGAGTATTTTTTGGAGTGCCACAAATTCCATCGATAAATTTCTTGTCATGTCGGAAACGCACGTCAGGAATTTGTTTCTGAATGAAGCAACATTATTCATCATATTCATCACTTCTGTGAATCAAACAAAAAACAAATAAAACTTCATTGAATGATGATAGACACTAAATAAATAGTTTTTATTTTGGTACAATTATAGAAGTACATACATTTGTATTGATTTACAAGTTCCTTAATCTTTCTTGTGTACTTTTCATTAAACTTTGACAAAACCATATCAAACGTCAGCTGTTCCCGCAAGGCTTTAGTATCAGTCTATACAAATAAAAGTTCATATCAAATAAATTATAATTTAATGGTGTTTTATACTAGTGCAAGTACAAAATTAAGTCTACCTCGAAATTATACTTACAGACTGGAACCAATGGTCAACAACACCATTGTAAGATTTGAGCAACCTCAGCAAACCTATTCCGTTGTCTTTCCTACTCATTTCATAGACAAACCTATATTTCAGTTGCTTGTTTGATATATAAATTTTAATAGGGCAAGGATCACGCAGTGTTAACAATACTTTAACTGGTTTTCATTGTCAGATATCCACTGAATATGTGTGGTTCTCATATTTCAAAATTCAACCATGTACAAAAAACTGTATGCTTCTTCAAACGCAAACTTGAAGTTGTTTATCACAATGGCTGCTTCCTCTTCAACAGTCTCGTTCATGACGTTTGAACAAACAATATCATATTTCCGACCTTGATGGTCAGTAATCACGGCATACCACACATCATTTGGCCGTAGAGGTATGATGATCTAAAAAAACAAAGAGACGAAACAATTGACTTGCAGATCTAAAACAATGTCACTAGAAAATAACGTAGACACTAAAATTTAAAAATTACCATTGATACAATCGCCAGGTTCCATCCAATGTGATTCTCTGATAAGTATCATTTGAACGATCTTGGATTAAATTCTGGCCTTGTGAGCAAAAGCTAATAACATAATTTTTTAGAAAAAAAAACAAACTAGTTAGTAGATATCATAATTTCGGTGTTTCTGGATCGATGTATGCGTGTTCAGTCGCACATGAAAACATGTATAGATAGAATGGGTGTTACTAAAAAACTTTGTAACTTCGCTTATCGCATCTTCGTGCATCATGATGTACCTGGTTGGGAACAATTCATGATTGTGTTGATTATTATCTAGGTTGTGTTTCTGTTCTGTCATGACCAGCATTGCCATATAGTTCATTACGTGTGAATTCGCACTTCCATAAACCTACATTGATAAACCAAACACTCTCTGGCAAGCCCATTTCTTCTTGCACAGAACCACCTTGTCGCTGGTAGAATACAGAAAAAATAGAATCGAAATACTCTATTATTACAATGCGATGAAAACAATTAAATATATTTTCATACTATAGTATGTGAGACAAAACGTTACCTTATCGCCTTTTGATTCGGAGTGGTCTCTACTATGAATTCAAATAAAGCTACTTCAACATCTTTTGATTGTTTCACAGTTGGATAAGGAATTCGGCGGCGATTAATGCCTGTTCTTGTTTCAGCATTGTCAGCACTGTTTGTTTGGATACCTGATCCAATGCTTGGTATAGATGCTGATGCAAAAGAGACATGTCTTCTACAAGTTTCCTGCTCAAATGATGGTCCAGCAGTGCGGAATGATAGATTATTATGCTAGAGTCTAGGGTCTCAAGAGTTTTCTCGTTCAGGACAGCTTCTTGTGTAGCTGGGTTGTTGGTTTCCAGTTTCTCAAAACTGACCTAGGCATACTCGAGGATACTGTATTTTCGCTATACATTTGACTGCTGGTAATGTTACTCTGAGGAGTGTAAGCTTGGTGCATTTGTCTTACAGAGTAACTACTTCCTGGTAGTTGGCTCTGAGATACTGTCATCCCAGTAGTAGCATGCGTTGCATCGTACTGCTGTTGCATTTGTATGCGTGAACAAGAATTTGAATACTAACTTGATGTATGAAAATCTCTGTGATTTGTATGTCCCAGATTTTCAGAGTCATGGTCTTGCAATGTTGTTCTTGAGTTTGTTCCGCTTCTTCTGTCCTGCTCTATGAAGCCACATCCATCCATTGATTTGTCTTGTTCTGTAGTCTGATCCGATCTTGCTGTCTCTGCATACCTTCTGCTGTTCAACATGTTAGGCCCCTGTATGGATGCCTGCTGCACAACATGCTACGATTGCACATATTTCTCTCTTCATCCAGCATTCCAATAGAAAGTTGGATGACAGGATGTGCTACTGTTTGACTTGTTAATAGTATCGACCAAACATTGCACGTGTTTAGTAGAGATGTTTTCAATGCGAGTGATGCTGCTGACTCTTGGTATCTGAATTGCAAAATTAGGAGTTGTCGTACCGTTATACCTTTTCCTGTTATCAGTGGTTTCATTTGTAAGTGAATCTCTTATGTTGGAATTGATTCCTCCAGATAAATGATCGGTATTTGAACCTCTTATGCTGGAATTGGTTTCTCCAGAGAAATTTTTCACGGCAGAAGCTCCACTAATTGGTGTATAACTTTTGGCAGACTGCTGAAGCTGCATAGAATGGGAGAATGTTCTCGCATCGCCATTGTCATTGCCTAGGTTTATATTTTTCAGTGTCATAGACATGTCTGCCACTAACGTGCTACCACTTATTGATATAGAACCATACAAATCATAATTATCAGAGACTTGTTCGTTGTGCTGAATACCAAATGAATGCACATTTGCAGATGCTGGTCTGTACGTTTCACTTGACAGACAGTTAAGTTGTGTTGGATTAGCTTCGATTTCAGGCTGCACTGCTGAAGTGATAACAAGTTTTTCTTTCGCTCTCTGCGTAAGGTCAGCCAGATCTAAAACTTTTGTCCAAAATTCATCATTTTCTTCCCAGAAAGAAAACGAATCATCACATTTATCTTCTGTCTTTTGTTTCTTTCAAATGCGATCATCAGAAACAAGATCAAACTCAAATTGCAGTGAACTCGCAACCACCCGTTTTCCACCGAGACAGTTGGAGTTCTGTAAGAGCTGAAATGTATCTATACCATTTGCAGCAGGCTGCCTCTCTTCTTCTTGATCACTTGCATGATGACTTGGTCCTGCTTCCGCAATTGGAATGCAAAGGCTTGCATTCAAGCAGTTGAAAACATCCGGACCAGGCACTGGAACATGTGGGTTCGAAATTTGAAGTTGTCTTTCGTAATTTCCAATATCCAGTTTTGGCATGGGAACCGTAACTGGATTAGTAATGTCAGATGATGCAGCATGCACCGGACCAGCAGCTTTTAATGTGTGTATTATATTAGGAGTACAATGTAATTAATGTGTGTGTGTATAAATTAAACTAGTTTTTATCATTATTTTGTAATGTTTGAAATTACAGCATATGAATGTATACTTGTATTTCATATGTACATTCCTAATTTGGTCTTGAAGGCAGGCAAGTTAATTGCAAATAAATAAGCAAAATCCCATTAACAAGTTAAAATTTTCTAAAAAATTAATTGAACATTCGACAATTGAAACGAATTCTGATGCATCCAGTTGAATATTCACAACACATCAAACAAAATCAATAGAAATAACGAAATGCATTACCACATAACAAGCAGTTCAAAACATACATCAAGCGGTTTATAACAACAAGCGGTTCAACACAACTTACATCTACACTAATAAACAATTAGAAGGAACTGCAGTCATCATATAAGATGATGTCAATGACAAACATTATCTCAATGTTTCGGTTTGAAGTGGTCCTGCCAGTGACGAGAATGGCTTGCCCAACTTCAAGACATTCATGATGACATTCAACAAAGGTCTTCCACTCAGGGTGCTGAAGATAATTCGACCATCACTCCCTGTCTTGTACGAAATGAATCTCACGACACCATTTGCACCAAGCCGTACTCCAGCCACGCCTTCTTCGGCAATTTCAAGAGAAAAAACCATTCTCGAACGTAGTTTCTAATTAAGTTGTGGAAGTTATAAATCTAATAACTAACAAGAAATAAAAAATAAGCAAGTAGAAAAATAATGATAACTAATAACATACCATGTCATGACGGCGAACATGCGTCCTGGTCAAGCGTGTAACAAGTGCTAGGCCAACGTACAATTATTTTGAAGGAATGATATGGACAAGATAGCACTTTTCACTCCTGGTAAGCTTGCATCTCTGAGCAACAATTGTATAATCCAATGGTCCTTATTGCTCCTCATCCTCCTGATCCTCCTCATCAGACTCACCCTCTTCGCCCTCATCCTCGTCATCACACTCATCATCCTCGGTCTCATCATCCTCGTCCTCATCCCCCTCATCGTTCATATGCATAACAGTGATACTTGGACAAGGAGCTCCCATTGAAAATCCTGCAAGTCGAGTCATTGCTCGCTCTTTGCGCATGTCCACAACATAAATTCGCCCAAGAGCTTGAAACTCAATGCTTTGTCCTGTTATTCTATTGAATTCTCTCCGTATATTGCATTGGATAGTCTAAATTAAATAAAATAATTAAATAAATGACAATTGTATGGAAGAAAATTCAATAAATGTAAAAAGCAAGAATTATATGCATACCAATGAATGCTCAAATTGACCATGTACAAGACGGACAAGGAATAGCGAGGCTGATTTTGTTTCATCATTACAGTCCGTGAAACAAACCTGACACAGTGCCATGTCCTAAAAAAATGAAAATCACCCGTTAATTTATGATAAAGCTAGCTAAGATAAGAAAAAGGGCATCATATTTGGAATGAACATAAATTAATTTTAGGGATGGAGTAAGTGAGCCAAGTAGGAAGCACAAATAAATAATTTTTTTTTCATATACCAGAAGGCTAAATGACACCACCCCAACCCTTCACTGCATAATAATATTGTAACTAATCAATAGGAAAATGAAAGTACAAAAGCATAATCAACCTAAGAGTGTATCCTCATTGCATCATCACATTGAATGCTAACTAAAAAACCCATATCTCCATATATATACAAATTGAAAAAAAAACATAATATCTAAAACGCTGTCGAATTTTTTTATCCGTACAATTTATAATATAAATCGACCAAAAATATGAATCCATCTTATCTATAACTATGGTTCAAAACAAACAAGACTAAAATGTGCAAGATTTATAGGATAAAAACGAGGGAATCAGTTGAGCATACCTTGAGAGGGAGATTGGGGAGCTAAACAATGGCGAAATCCTTCAGATCCGATGGTTTTTAGGGGAGCAATTGAGAGGGAGGGGAGATGGGAATAGGAGGCGAGCTCTCTCTGTTAGTCCTGGCGACTGGGGACGACTAGGTTGGGATGGGAAGGGCAACCACGCACCTGATGCTACATTTATAAGTATATGACCTTTATGCTAGGCGATACACTGCCAAATCACGTTGTATTGCACAGCTCCCTCAGCAGTACAATCTAAACTATACGGGCAGTACTATGTATGAAGTGGATATATTTTGCATATGCCTGTTTGTATCGAAAGTCAATTCCATTCCACGATGAATGCACTGCGCTGCACGTTATCTTGCGTCGTCCACACATCACTATATCAAAGACATAAAGAGCAGTGCACAAGATTTCCATATGCAGTGCATCCGTTCTAAATGAATAGTACGTGTCCGTGTCCAACGCATTTGCCGAAAGTCTTGCACACTTGGCACAACACTATATTGTAGCACACGACGTACCGTCCATATAGGTAGTGCATATACCGCCATCACTATATTGTAGAACACGACATGCACTCCATAGAGGCAGTGCATATGGTAAGAAAGGGCGGTTCACTCCTGCCTACGGATGCAGTGCACAAGATTTCCACAGGCAGTGCATATGCGGCTGCATGGCAGGTTCAGTGTATTCTAGCATAAGGATGTAGTGCATATGCTCTACACAACCATACGTTCATCACGGGTGGAGAACACACTGCAAAGACCGCACAGGCAGTGCAACCATAACTTATCAGGGCAGCACACGACATGCAATCAACACAGGTAGTGCATATAGATGTCAATAGCAGTGCCTTCCTGGATAGCAAAGAGACGTAGTGTATCTTGGTGTGCATGGTAGGTGTAGTCCATTCCACGTTCAGTGCACTGCCTCGGCACGCGTTAAAAATGGTCAGTCAGTGTTATTAAAGATAGTGCAGCACCCAAGCGGCAAGGCATTATGGATTTGGTGTGAGATGTATAAGCGTGCGATTAATGTTGTAAATCTCTCGCCTCCTCCTCTCAGGCTTATAAATAGTGCCGCCACCTCTTCACACTTCTAAACAACATCAGTACCAGGGATAACTATTCGATCTCACATACCTACCACCGGCTTCATAATGCCTCGCCGCCTACCCACCTGTTGGGCCAAGTTCCCTCTCGGTGCTCGCATACCACTTCCAACGCCGCCTAGCTCCGACGTCGAAGAAGAGAAAGAGGAGGTCTCGTCGCAGGAGTTGGTCACGGCTCAAGGTGTGGTAGACGCTGCGGAGAAGGAGCGAAGCTACAAGAACCTACATGAACACGGCTCTTCTTCCGCCGAGAGCCACCAATCCTATGACCTGATGCTGCCGCCAACCTCAACAAAATTTGACTCGTTCGGTAAGGAGAAGAAGATGCGGGATGATGCAAGGAACCGCGAAGAACAGACCATGTTCCTCGCTTCCCTGGAGAGTGAGAGTATCTCTACTCCAGCGGCGCCGGAGAAGGAGAAGGAGGAGGTCGAGAAGGAGAAGGAGGAGGTCGAATCATTCGAAATGGAAAAGAAGAGGAGGGAGTATGCCCGGAACCGCGAGAGGGTCGCTGCCTATACGGCGCATAGGGATGCCGTTCATGAGGCCAACAGCATAGCAGTTCTGGAGATGACCAATCAGTTTTGACAGGCAGCGGAGGCGAGGAGGAACCATCGCGCGGCAGCGGCAGCAGCAGCACAAACGGCTGTGGCTCCAGCGGTGGCGGCGAACGACGACGAGGCAGGTCCATCATACATCATCCACATATACAGCGACGAAGACAATTAGGGGATCTAGCTTTCTATTAGGTTTTTCTTTATATATCAATAAATGTCATTCAAATCTTGTAAAATATCTCCTGATTTGGATGGACTATTAATTTATCTGAATTTCACAAAATGCCATCGATTCAGCAGTAACCACGGAAGAAATCCGGTGCATAGTCATCGTACCGGGCAGTGTATGACCTTCATCAATAGACATCCGGATCTTACAAACCAAGGCAGTGCATATCAGGTTTGAAATGTAGTAGTTAAAAGGCAGTGCTCCTTTTTATGGGCTGCCTGCTTTAAAATTGTCATCTCCTCATCAATAATGTATGGAAGCAACAAAGAAGTCTTTGCGCTGTTTGTCTGACGATGCGGCTCTTTTAGTTAAAAGTTCATCGGCTGACAAACTATCGGATCCTTAAGTTTGTTACCAAATCAAATGGGCATGTGCATAACAGGCGTGTGTTTAAGAAGCAGAGCTATGGTTACGTACTTTTAAGGTCTCAAATGTAGTGTCTTTAATTAGTTTTTTGTATTTTTTTGTAATATGAGGCAGTGCATAATACTTTACAGAAGCAGTGCTAGGCTGCAACTAACAATGGGCATGTGAACTATATTAGTGGGCCTTTAATGTATATAAGGAACAGTTACATGGTTGCGAAGTTTTGAGGTCTTGTATGGACAATTTCGTAGTGGGCCTTTTTTTAATAACTACTAGCACAATTTGCACGATCGGTTGGTTATAAGGATACGAGGAGTCGTGGAAGCGGTAAAGGCGTAAGTTGCAACAATGGCGCATCAGTTCATCATTTGCACCGACGAAACTCAAAAGACCAAGGTGTCTATCTAGCGCATAATTATATATTATTTTTTAGTCCATCACATACTTGTTCTTATTAGATCCATCCTTGTTTACTACTGCAGAAATAAACAGATTCAAGCCGTGGTACTAGACGTCTTCCTCCCACGGACGACGGGCTTTAGACAACGGAGATTCATCACATTCCTGCTCATGGAATGATGATTCTTATTGTGGTGTACACCAACGAGGAATCCACGGTCGACAAAATACTCGCAATGCACAAATATGGGCTTGACGAGGTTAGTACTGATCCAATTATGCAGAAAATTTGCAGTACCTTTTCCTAACCAGTACTTTGAACCAGTTTTCATTCCAATCAAACATTAACCCCATACATCATTTTTTATAATCCATTGTTTTTTCCTATGATCAAGCAAAGTATTTGTAATACGAATTAATGTAACCCCATACATACATTTTTTCTTGTTTGGCACATGCTGTTATTTCTCAGTATTCAGAAGATAACGTAGTATCTAAAAATACTGTAGTTTTCAATAGTTTGGGAGTTTGGCCACAGTAAAACACCAAAGTTTTAAAGCTGTGGTATTGCAAAAACTGAGGTTTTTTTGCATGTTTCAAGAAAGAGGTCTAGAGGTATTTTTTTCACAAATACTATGGTTTTGTGCAAACTGTAGTATTGATTGCCCGCCGTTGATATACAATGGTTTTAGAATATTTTCGTTTGACAAAAGCCAAGAAGCCAAACGGAGCCTTAGAGTGGGCATGGAAAATGCGATCCTATATTTTCCCCTAGTCATATTCTTCACGCCGTAAGAATCAAAAATGTTTCACTAGATTATGCTACTTACTAAATGATCAAATTTTACTTGACAGGACGACAGCAGCAAGTATATAGGACTCGACCTTGAATACACTCCTAGAGGCAAACAACCAAACATCGTCGTAGTACCACTCGCCATGAGGGAGCACGTCCTAGTGTATCATTACGCCAGGAGCACTAAGGAATGCCAAGGGCTACGGGATTTTCTCAAAAAAAGAAAGATCACGTTCGTTAGTGTGGACAAGAGGATAGACATAAAGATGACAAGAGGATTATCCCTGACGAGTACCACGTCGACATACAGGATATATTCAAGATAGTGCCACGAGATAAACACAGGGATGGCATGTCCAATCTTGCAGCAACACTCATTGATAGGTCATACATTCAGATGAAGATACTAGCCCGTAACTCAAACATGCATGACATATGGGAGTGGAAGCCAATGCCGCTAGAGAATCTGCGTTACTCAGCAATAAATGGATATATCACATACGAGTTGTACAAGAGGATATCATTCATCAACAATCTCCTCGGTTCAGATAAACCAATCTTGGATAACAAGCTCTATATCGGATGTCATGGAGGTTATAAACCGTACAAACGACATAAACAAGAAGGTCCATCAAAGGATACCAAGAAGATATGGCAGAAGGAGCAATACGGCATCAGTCCAGAAGAAGATGTCGATAGATCGGAGAAGCAAGAAGATGGCAAGAAGGAAATGTGAATTCAGTAAAGTCTTTCGTAGTGTGACTACAATATTATATCAGTATGGTGACTTTAGTTGATAACCACATATAAAATGTGGATTTTATTTAGCGTTTGATATTTTTCGAACAATGTCATTTTAAAAAGCTTGAAACCTTGCTTAGTGTGTGTAATACTTTGAACAATGTGTAATTATATATAGTTTGTGCATTCTGAATGTTTTATTCCAGTAAAACAAATCATATTTCCATTTTAAATACAATCTTCTAGTATGTGTAAGATTATGATGGTTATTCTCATCATTTAACTGTATAGAATAAAAAAATAAATAAAGATGCAAATACAAGTAAAAATGCAGTGCATACAAGAACACTCAATGGCAGTGCATATTTACTAGTTAAGGAAGATCAGTCAGTATGACTCCACGCATCAGAAGTCGTAAACTGAAAACATAATGGACAAAAACAAATAAATATTCAGGCAGCTCATAAACCGTATGATCAGCAATGCAAAACTGCGCATAAGTTAGGAAGTGCATCCTTTAAAACCTAGGCAGTGCAAATGGTAGAATTTGTGCAGTACATCAAAATCTAGGAACTCGAAAGCCGAAAACATAGTGAAAAAAAAACTTATCAAGGCAGTACATAAACTGTATGACTGGCAGTGCAAAACTTATCTAAACACACATTCTGACCTTACCGGCTATGGCAGTGCTTACGCCAACCTAGAAGCAGTTAGCACAAAACTGCGCATAAATTAGGCAATGCACCCTTTAAAACCTAGGCGGTGCAAATGACAGAACTTGTGCAGTACATCAAAGTCTGGGAACTCGAAAGCCAAAAACAGAGTGAAAAAAAAACATATCAGGGCATCACATAAACTGTATGACCGGTAGTGCAAAACTTATCTAAACACACATTCTGACCTTACCGGCTATGGCAGAGCTTACGCCAACCTAGAAACTGTTAACACACAACTGCTCATAAATTAGACAGTGCACCCTTTAAAACCTAAGAAGTGCAAATGGCAGAACTTGTGCAGTACATCAAAATCTAGGAACTCGAAAGCCGAAAACACAGTGAAAAAAAAACTTATCAGGGCAGTACATAAATTGTATGACCGACAGTGCAAAAGTTATCTAAACACACATACTGATCTTACCGGCCATGGCAGTGTTTACACCAACTTAGAAGCAGTTAACATAAAACGCCGACCAAAAGAATACAATGTCACTCCCCCGACACTAAAGTAAATAGGAGTTACATCAAATACTAACTGTGTGCAAGCAAAGAGAAGTAAACATATATTGGTCAATAAGAAAGCAGTGCACGAATTACAACTTAGGCAGTACACTCCATACAACTTAGATACAGCTGGTACAGTGCATCAATGAAATCTATAAGGCATCTAGTCAAATAAAATTACTGCAGATCACTCACGGTCACCCGAGGCGTCAAAATTAAGCAGACACAAGGCAGTTCATTGCTTCTAAACAAGGCAGAGCAACCAAAACTACCACCCCATACACGATTTCATGTTCCCTCTAGTATCCAACCCACAAAAAGGTTGTCCGAAGAAACAAAACCCGCAAAAAATAGACTCATTCTGCAAACGTTGTCGCCGTCGACCAGGAGCAACAACATCCAGAAACAAACCGCCCAACGTTGGCAACCGTGAAAACAACCACCTTCCCACACCCCCAACACCAACAGCACACACTACGCTCCGCCAACAGCAACCACCCCAGATCACCCCCCCACCCCCCTGCCGACTCACCCCAATGGAGTCTAGTCCAACCCTTCAAATCCAACCCACCACCACCCGCACCAAACAATCCTCTGACGGCAGCAAGTTTGTCCTCAGCAACCTGCACCGATTTGGAATGGAATTCCCCAGCTATCTTGATAGAGAGGATACATTCACAAAAAAGGTAAACGGCGGAAGGCCCCTGCTTCCACTTATTCAAGAAACAAGTAAGCGTAGGAACCTACAACAAGAGGTACGCCGAATTCATATCAATCAAAATCATATAATTCCTGGTTAACACTAGATTCTTCACAAATCTGTAACAGAAAGTAAAATTTATAGTACATACTATCTAAATCCACTTTTAATTCATTCATTTCAGTTCCTTATCACCATACAAAGCATATGTGACTAACAATTTAGAGATTACATATGTACAGTTGTTTTTCGTAAGTAATTATTAAAAAAATAGGGAAATAGAATTCGTATATAGAAAGGATAGACAAATATATTAAAACATCGAATCAGGGAAAATAATTACTAAGGATTAGAAGATTGCATAAAGAATTACTAATTTTCTGCCACACTTATTAATAATTGTCTTATGCTAAAAATATTATTAATTATTAGGTGAAATGGAGGACAATAGAAGTCCTAGTCCTGGGAAGGTATAGAGCAATATACAACATACCTTGTAGTCATCACTAACATAAATATAGAAATAACATTTATTTAATACAACTTCTTTGCAGAGCATACCTGATAATACGGATGCTGACGAAAAAAATTCATTGCTGACCCAAGGTAATGCTGTAAAACAAAGTAAAATTACATATTATTAGTGTTTCTTCTTCATGTAGTAAGGAAAAATATTGCCCCAAAACAGATAACCAGGACAGCAGTCAGGTCCACACCAGCCAGCTATCAATAACACCATCACAAAGTGTGGACTGGACAGAAACACCCACACAGGAATGGCAAGTGGAAGATCAACTAGCAGAAGAGCAAGAGAAGAAAAACAATAAGAAAGCAGTAAAAAAAGGAAATTGAACCTGGATAAAGTTAAGAAGAAACTACCTCTTGCATCAACCTCTGAAGAAAGTGTGGACGATGAAAAAAATGAACAAAACATACCCCAGGATGACCCAATCCCACTGAGTGTTCAGCTTCCAAACAGTAGTACCGCAATAGATTTATAGTCCAGTACAAGAAGATTGAAGACGAGGAAAGAAATAGTACCAGAAGAGCAAGATAACCCTCAGGAAAAAAAGAGGAGAGCATCTAGAATATCAAAGGAATAAAAAGGACATCTAAAAGAGCAAGAGAACAACACAGATGAGGATGAGAGCAGTGACGACGACGATGAAGACTGCAACATTCTTCCAGAAGGAATACAATCTAAAACAGAAGATGGTGATGCTGCAGGTGATACGGAAGAAAATAGAGGAGAATTGGATAATCAGGTTAGTAAAAATTTACATAAATAAATTAACCATATGACATTCATTTTGGAAAATCTATAGCATGAACTGATAGCATAAAATCTTACATCAAGCAAACTGGTAGAAAACGCAAATGCAAGGATCAGAGCAAGAATATGATTCAAGGAACCTTGACAATAGGTGACAAAAAGCTACGCAAGGACACATGCACAAACTACACAGTAAGGTGTTCACTCAAAGAGCTCAACAAATTGCTTACAGAGATCCTTAGCAATGATCAAAAAAACGAGCTATCAAATGTTGGGTGGAGATTCCTGTTTAATTATAGAGTAACATCAAACCTGACATGGCCAATGGTCTTGTGGTTATATGAGAAAATGGATAGAGTTACAATGGTAATGGAACTTGGAGCCGGCGTGGACACTGAAATAACACCAGAAGTTGTGAAATTAGTATTCGGCTTCCCTGACGGACCTAACGCAGCTCCATTACCATTAGTGGATGGTAACACAGAAGATCTCAAATGGCTAAGGAAAGAACTTGGATTAATAGCGACAAAACAACTTCAACTTAATGATTTGTGTAAGCAAATAAAGAAAGTTGGCACAAGTCTTTTCACAATGCAATGCATATTTCTGGTCATTTTCAAGAGTATTGTTTGCCCCACTCAACACGCAAGGATAGGCCGAGAGGCTGGAATGATACACAATGTAGACTACAAGAAGCTTCATAAAATGGATATCTGCCGCGTAGTAGTGGATGAACTGAAGAGAGGAGTTCATAATTTTTTGCAAAAAAGAAAAACAGAAACAAGAAAAAGGGTAAGGGTCATGTTAAAAAAACAAATACCAAAGGAGCTGAGGGATGCGCAATTCTGCCTATAATAGTCTATCTGGACACTAAAAGGTGTGAGAATTCAATCAACACGATTGAAACACCAAGGCTGCATGTTCTTGACAATGAATTATTATCATCCACTGTGAAGAAGGACAGACATAAACATAACATTGAGGAATACGGAGCATTGAAATATGTAAGTCCACATACTGATAATATGTATCTTTGTATTTCCTTATTGCATATCTGATTTAATTTCGTAACATAAGAAGATTGAGCATAAAAATATCTAAATTGTCCTCTTCACATGAAACAGGTTAAGACTAGTTCCGAGCGGCAGCACTACAACAAAGGTTTTCATACAAAGAAAAACAGTTCCTCAAATACGGTGGTGGATAATGACCAGGAGAACCGGAAGAACAAGTATGCAATAGTTCTTGTCGGAGACAACTCAAACATTCCAACTGAAGAACCTTCTGTCCAGCCAAATCCAATCGGAGGTCTCATGACATATGTTGACAAGATGCAGCAAGCAATGGATCTCCTGAGACAGATTGCAGACAACCCAGAAAACATATGTCAAAATTTAGAAACTAACAACGAACTAGGCCTCATCAGTAACTACAAACAAGATGTCAACAGAGTAGGACTTGACATTCTAGACTCAATGGATAAGATTAAGTTATACATGGAGTCGGCGAAAGATATAGCAGTTAGATTAACAGCAAAAAGAGGACCTGTCAGAATGGAAGATCCTGCATCATGTTCATAGCTGCAGAATGAAACTGAGAAAAACAAGTCTGACAGTGTTGATACGTCTAAAAAACAGAAGACACAACGATCGAAGCTACAAAGGTAATTTATATACCTATTGCAAGTTATTGGACGATATAATAAGAATGATTTCTCCTAGTTTAACTGTGCTGTATTATTATTTCTAAATGGTTTGGACAATCAGGCAGATGATACCAATAATGAAACTTCAGCAGAAGGACAGGAGCATGCAACATCAACAATAACAAAAGACAAATATCTAAAGGTAAACGTTCATTTAGTAGAAAGGGGACAATTTGCTATAATATAAAGCAAAAAGAAAAATTTGATGATGGTTATAACATTCATACCAATTCAACAAAGAAATAATATAAACTTCTGATTGCAGGAGGACGCAGGAGGAGATACAAACAACAAAACTCCCTCTAACGAAGAAGCAGCAGCAGAAACAAGCATACGCTCATCTGACATAGCGAACATTCAGGAACATGATAAACAAGAGGAACATTAGACAGAAGAAAAAGAAAAACAGAAGATCAAAGTTAAAGCCAGTGAAGTTGGACACAAAGCAGAAGATTTACTGCCAGTCAGTACCAATCTGACAGCAGAAGGTCGTATGACGTAGATACAACTTATATTTATGAAAATTAATTTGTTGAACAATTTGATTCATTTGTAAACATACCATGTTTCTACAGGTGTCAATAAATTAAAGATACACTGGCAAAATAGAGCTTGCTAAACATATCAAAAAACCTAGCTGTAATGACCATGAAGAGATTTGTATGAATGATTATGGTTACAAGTTTTAGCCAGTCTACCATTTGCACTCGTCAAACACGACAGTTGAACCAGTAACCTACCTCAACTACTGTAAGTGAACTGTCATCGAACTACCATTCTAATGCACTGCCTAACATCAGTCATTGCACTGATTTTTCTGCACTTCATTTTTTCACACACTAACATTTTTTTCTTTCCACGGATACAGATAGTGGAGACCAAGGAAACAAGGACAGCAGGCAAATACAATCAGAATGGACAAAATTGTATAACCTGATATGCAAGTTCACAGACAAAAAACTGTCAAAAGACGATACATCTATATTAAAGTGAGATGATTTTGAAAATTATCATTTTGCACTTTGCATATTTTTTCAGAACCATACTGTGTTATAATAAAAATTACTCCACTCTGCAGATCTCGGTATATCTTGAAGCTCAAAAAAACCAATACGAAGGTGCCACTGTATTAGATATCAAGTTATTTCAGAAACGAAGAACTGCTAGGCGATACAGAGGGTGAATTTGTGTTAACCTATCTTGAAGAACAACTTAGGAGAACCAAGTCAAAGAAGAAAATTATTCATTACAGAAAAATTGTAAGTACTATAGAAAAGCAACTGTAATTAATAAACAAAGGTTTTATATATTAAGAGAAAACAAACTAACAGTTGTTTTCCAGTAAAAACTTATTAACATTAGAGCAGTGAAAGACGATAAGAGAAGTATGCATTGGGTAGAGGACTTATTTAAACCAGACGCAGCAGACCGTCTAGACAATACGAACTAGTAAGTAGAACAATAATGTTCATTACAGTATATTTTTTGACAACTTGAAGAACACCATACTGCAAATACAAGCTTCTATATTCATTTTTTAAACAGAAAAAATATGTTAACAAATTTTAAATAATTGCTGATGCATATAATGTTTCCTTTCCTCGAGCGACCTCCTATGAGAACTTCAGGTTCAGTAGGTCACTGGTTCAAATTGACAGTAGATATTTTGGAGAAGAAGTTCAGAATTTATGATTCATTTAGAGAGCCAGGGGATATTGATCTTGAAAACGTATGCTCAAAATTGATCAGGAAAATAAACACATTGTGGAGCGATGGTTTTGGAACAACAGAAACAAAAGTCCAAATGCTGGATGATTTTGAGGTAGTATATGAACACATGCCTCTACAAGATAACGGGTAAATATTCATACATAACATATAATTTAGTCTTGTATTGAACTACTTATCTTTGTCAACTTTTAACCATCTGACAACAACTAAAACGAAAAACATTATGCAACTGTGAATGTGGGTTCTTCATGCTCTTTATGATCGAGAACTGCACCAGAGATCACGTTCTGGAATTCACAAAAAAAGATGCTTCTCATGAGGATTCTGACATCAGACATCTTCACCGTAAACATCAAAACATTAAATGCTAGAATATTAGGTAATCCTTTACACATTTTTTTGACTAGTATTGTTCATACTACAGTATGTTGTTTCATAACATTATTACTATCAAGTGCAACACAAGTATTTACAAATTTGCAGCATCTACAGGCCATTCCGAATATCAAGAGCTATTCACAAGAAGAGATTTCTAGGACTTGAAGAGAGATATATTCCTAAGAATTCAAGAGAAAGAAAACGAGATGTCAAACAAATCAACGATACAACTGAAAGAAACCAAGGAGAAAGAGATCTTCAGAGAAAGATATAGAAGAAATCCAAAAAGGTGCAAGGTTTCGATGGAAGAACTGAAAAATCGAAATCCAGAAGAAAGACTTGTTTTCATTCCAGCAGAATTTAAAGAAACAGAGAATGCAACGAAAGTACGACAAAAACTAATCGAATATGCATCAAAACAAGATTACGGAGAGTAAGTGTAAAGCTTAACTTGTTACAACTAGATCTCTTTTAATTAGCCTAGGTCTTTTTTGATCTAATCTAAACTAACACCCCTGTAATACTAATCCTGTTTTTTGTAATACAACAGGAGAGTTTTTATCAAGACAACTAGATCCAATGAATCAAGAGATTTTAATCTGACATATACTGCACGTGAACTAGCAGACAGTTTCAAAGTGAATGGATGGATAGACAATGAATTATTAGACGCCGTCATCCACACATGGAGAAGTAATGATGAGTTCAAATATATTTTCCAGGAAGGTAAAAGGGTAATCCTACCCACATAGGTAACATCAGTATTAGATTTTATGGAAAAAAACAAAAAATTCGAACCTAAAGATATTGCACGCACAATTGATTACCTCATAGGAACATACGACCTTATAAAAGCAGGCACGGTGAGTTATTTTAGAAATAAGCATAAATTTCTATATTAAGTATTAAGACACCTCATAAAACTAAAAATTACCACATGTTTAAAACTTACTTGAGTATTATATCTACTTCCATACATAGATACTACTACCGGTTCATTGCAACAAACATTTTTTAGTTTATGTCTTAAATGGGTCTGCTCGGAATCGAAAGGTTGAGATCATAGACTCCTTCGCATACAATAACAGTACAGAGATGTAGGATTACCACACTAACATAGGACAGACTATGGTAAGACTCCTACCAAAATATAGACATTACTAGAAAACTTTTACTAGAGTTAGAGTGTTATTTCTAAAAAAATAAAAACATATCAGAACTAACTAGCCTTTTTATCTAACAATGTCACTATAATGTTTCAATATACAGCTAAGCATGTTCGAACAAGTGCTAGAGTGCATTTACAAAGATGACACATTGCCAAGATGGAGTGCATCATTCAAAAGTACATGCTACGTGAGAACTAAAAAACAAGATGAAGACGCATGTGGACTGTGGACATTATATTACCTGTAGAGATACAATGGCGAAATTATAGAAAAAGGAAAGACGTCAAGTGTAAGCAGTAGTTAGATAGAAATTTTTCAAAAATGTTGCTTACATATACTTGAAAACTAACAAGACTTTACAATACTTATTAGGACACAAGCTCAAGTATCAGAGATGAACAACCGTACACAATGTTGTTCCACAGATCTAACCAAGCACTAAAGAACCTACCAGCAGATCTTAGGGAGTTGGGTCCAGACATGGAGATGCCACAAATTGCAATAACATTAAGTGATTAGAAGAAGATTTCGAAACATGTACATTATTTCGTCAAACCTGATTGCATGCACATATTGCATCTAACTAGACAGAGGCGAAGGAAATAACAATATCTGTGGGCGTAAGTACACGCTTGTTAATCTATAACAGATAACTTGTTTTATGATTTTAAGTTGGTAGTGCAATATCTACTTGCAGTGTATCGACATCTATGGGCCAGTGTATCTTCATACACTCTTGCATAACTATGTGTAAAAATTATAATTTTATCACAATGAACCAAATAATAACTGGCATCTATGTGAGCGGTGCATATCGCAAACGCATACAGCGATAAAAACAATTGCATAGCTATGTGTAAAAATTAAATTTTCATCACACTAAACCAAGTATAAACTACTTCTACATGACGATAATAATCAACCCAGTATAAACTTCCTCTAGGTAGTCTTTAAACAAACTGCTTACATAGGTATCCTTCCACTACCATGGACAAATTGCATACATAAGTAAAGAAGGCAGTGCAAAAAATCAGCACAAGGCAGAATATACATATGTACGAGGCAGTGCATGTAAATTTACGTGGGTAGTGAATGCACCACTAAAAACAATCTTCCATCCCAATGTGTAAAATTTATATTTTCAGCGCACTCAACAGAGTATAAACTGCTTCTAGATGATCATTTCAAAAACTGCCTAAATAGATATCCTTGCACTACCATAGAACCATTCGTACAACAGTGCAACCAATCTGGTCAAGGCAGAACAAATAAGCTGTATAGCACACAAGGAAAGAACACCGCAGTGCACCATAGCTAGTCAGAGCAGTGCAAATAGAAAAATTCACTGACAGACAGACACTTGTTTCATTACGTACGTACTTACTAAATTACATATAATCTAGCTTCATCACATTCATTAAGTGCTCTTCACAAACACCATTACAAACACTTACAACATGATAGGCCAAATTTAGCTAGCATTTAAAACATGGAAGACGCTTCACAAGTTATTTGGACAGTTTCTTATCAAGCTCCTTGACCTCTTTGTGAATGTCATCCATGTACTCTGTGCAGTTACGACGGTGCTCAAGAATGTCATTCAGAGATTGCATTGCATGTAATCTGTCAAGACGTGCATTTTTTGTTGTTTCAATGTCTTCAAAATGATTGGCTACCATGTCGGCCAATTGCTCATCAAGCTTCTGTCTATCAGCTAGTAGCTGAGCCATATCCATCAGCAGAGTATCCCGCTCTAAGTCCCAGGCTGCAGCGCTAGCTTTATACTTCCACCTTCATCTAAGCAGCATCTTCGACAACGTTCTGCATTCTGACGATCTCGTGTCGAAGACGGTCACACTCTACAGTAATAGTCATCTTTTCTGCCTCCTTCTCGGAGAGCTTGACACACAATTTTGATACCTTAGCCTTCTCAGCAACAAGTTCATAACGAAGCCTCTGATATTCTACATCAACATGATTACTGCCATCCGAAACTCCCGTAACTAATGGCAATGAATCCTAATATTTTCATAGAAAACAACAACAAGATTTCGTGTAAATAGAACTGATCGTAGTAAAAAATAGCCAGCATACAAATACACGCACATTGATTAGCCCGCTCGGCTGCACCACAGGAACAGACGGCGACGGAGTAGATGCCAAATGCGAGCAACCATGAACACCAGAGGAGTAAGACCTATATGTAAGTTCCAAATGTCAACGACACAACAAGAGTTTCAAAAACCTAATCCGAAAAATTAGAAATGAATATAAGAAAAGATAAAAAAAAGCAAAACTAAACCGGACTCGTCGATCTCGCGACGGTTGCATCGAGACGACGACGAACCTTTGGCGAAGGAATCCACGTTGGTGGGCAGTAGGGGAGCGCCCTCCTAGCCCCGTCTCCTCCACTCAGCAGCTTCCAAAGGTTTCGTAACAGTTGTCTGCTGCTTTCTAGACAAAGGCTTCCTCATTGGATCCATGGCAGAAAGAACTGAAAATAGAACTGGAAGAAGAACCGTCTAGAGGAAAACAAACCGTCTAGTAGAAGAGGAACTAGGACTAGAATGTGAAATGTTAAGCATCGACATCTAAATTTATAATGTACTTATACACATTGAACAGTCATCTCACCTACCAACAATAAAACACACCCCACACATCATCCAAGATCAAAGATTGACCAAAGCTATAATACTATGCCTAATATAAACGAAATTAACAATTCAGTGAATGAAACAGCACACGCGGATCGAAAGTTAAGTTTACCGAGGTTGCGAACGACAATGCGCATGGCACTGCGGTAAAAATAGAGCAGTTCAACATAATACAATACTAGGGCAATTCAACAAGCTAATAATATGGAAGTGCACACGTATAAACTGTGTAGTACTCAATATAGAAAATTTGATAAAAAGTATACTACTTTGAGTAAAATGAACTATAAAATTTCAATTACCCGTAAAAAAATTGAAATGAATAAAATAAAGGAAATAATAATTATCGTAAAAATAAAAAATAAAAACCATACCTCGCAGATACTATGCACTGCCAAAAGTGTCAACTATGCACTGCCTGGATGTACAAGTTCAGATTTGTTGTTAGTCTGTCAGACTTTCAATTTTGTTGCATAGGGACAGAGGGATTGTCAGTCTCAAATGGTAAACGATAGGATACCTGAGATAGTGGGCGGGGGAATAGTCTTGAAGCATTAGCACATAACAATTTTAGTTGGTTAATTTATAAATGCAGGGAAACCGAAGGGACCCCATTCAGTTCTCTCCACCGCTCTCCCACTACGCACGTCCAAAGCACTTCCCAAGGACAGTTCCTCAGAGCATAGCAGTTTCTCAGAAAAGTCCGTCCCCTCCCGATCGAGTTTTCAACTCTAATTCTGTATCCCTTTCCTTTTCTTTATAGGTTTGAGTTCTAATCCTTATTTGTTTCTTCATTTCAAGAAGCTTTGTTCTTTTATTTTAATCTCCATTCCATTGTCTTAGTACAAAACGACGGTGAGTTTTGCATCACACTTCCATTTTTTTTAGTCTCCTCGTAATCCTTTATGTGTTCTTCCTATCAGCTTATCCCCGTAATACTATGGTGTAATTTATGCCTGATAAATGATCTATTTGACACTTTCTAGATTATGAGTTAATGCACAGTTCACTCCTTAAATGCATTATTAATTTTATCAGGTGTTTCTTGGAATGGACTGTACAGTGTGCGGCCAACCTGCCAACAATTGTGGTAGGGCACAGAGGAGAGCAACCAGCTTCCATGTTAACATTGTTCGAGGTTTTTCCATCAATGGTGTGGTAAGTTTTTACATATTTAGGAGAAGGTTTTCGAAGGTTTTATTCAAAAAGTTCGAAATTCTCATTTTATGTACTATTTCTTTTACTGTCTCGTTATCACATGAACTGAACCATGGTGTTTACCATCAGGTAGTGCCATTCTCATATAGGGAAAGACTGAATGATTTCACTCCAAATAATTGGATGGTTGCAAACAGTGAAGCATTAAGGAATTTTGATTTGTTCCACAAGAAGTCTAATGTTAGGACAATAATTTGTGGTCCATAATGGAAGTCCCTGATGAGGGTTTATGATATAGCACTTGGAGATGTAGTGCATTTTGAATATGATGACGACCAACTTGATGATGTTGGTTTGAACTTGAGCAACTTATTTCATGTCACTGTTTACTCTAATGGTGAAGAGAAAGATTCATGAAGCAACAGGTATTTCCCTTATTTACTGTAAATAATTTGCACATACAATTTTTCCTTGTCCTACTACTATTTCATCATAATAACATTCTTTAATACTCAACATGTATTTCCACTCATTTATTAGATGTGGGAGATGTGCCTACATCCATCAGAAGAATTCTACACAGGACCATCTTCTCAGACATAAATGCACTAACTGAGCAGCAAATGGCTTCAATCCTGTTTGGAATTTACAAAGATCTTCATGTCACAGAACATCAGTTTTTTGAAAGTAAAGATGAAAAGCATTTCTGGGTACACAAGATGAATATGGATAACCATGACCAGAATGCACTGGTTAGTTTCCACATATTTAGTCATATTTTATGTTCAGAATAAACATATAATTTAGTGAACTTGTTAATTTAGAATGCTTGTTAAAATACTGACTTTTTTCTTTATTGCAGTTCATGCCAATTGATGTTGTAGATGGTTTCAGGTACCCCACTCAGGGCATAGCACATCTGTACAGGTAGGGACATGATCTTGAAGGAGACAAAGAGAATTATCTTGCATGTGCATATACTGTACAAAGGGACAATGGATGTGTTAGCTTCACCATAGGATGGTCTGACTTCACATTTGCTGCTGATGCTGGATGGGCATCACTACTTCTCATTAAAGTAGAGCATATGCAGGAGCACCTTGGTCTCAACTTTGTTGAGATTGTCATCTAGTGGTTAACTTGAGAAAACACTGTTCAGATAGTGCTGACGTGTATTGTACCCGTGTTGTTTAGTAAATTGAATATCTTTAATCTACTGTAATGTCAATGAATGTACTCAGTAAGTTGAACACTTTGATAATCTTCTAAATATTGCATATGTGAATATTGTACCTTGAATACTACGCACTGCTCAAGCTACAACAAATGCACTGCCTCCTATGCTACGAGCAAGCCAATTGATCTCATCTTATAAGTAGTACAAGACCCGGCAAAGCGCAGATGATCAACACTACAC
The DNA here is from genome assembly GCA_910589775.1 of Avena eriantha. NCBI lineage: Eukaryota > Viridiplantae > Streptophyta > Magnoliopsida > Poales > Poaceae > Avena > Avena eriantha. Next base: position 97,054 of record CAJUXJ010001606.1, read on the forward strand.
TATATACACTCCCAATCTACAACCAATGCACTGCACTCCTGTAAGAAGTGCATGGCCTCCTGTAAGTAGTGCATGACTCAGTACAATGAAGATACCCATAACTACACGTCATGCACTGCTCAAGATACAAAAAATGCACTGCCACCCTGTGCTACCAGCAAGCCACTCGAAATCCTACTATAAGCAGTGCACGGCTCAGCAAAACGCAGATGCACTACACGCCGTGCACTGCTGAACATACAAACAATCAATTGCCTCCCTGTCCTACAAGCAAGCCACTTGAACTCCTCCTGTAAGCAGTGCATGGCCTCCTGTAAGGATTGCACGACTCAGTACAACGCAGATGCCCAGCACTACACGCCATGCACCGCTCAAGATAAAAACAATGCACTGCCGCCCTGTGCTACCAGCAAGCCACTCGAAATCCTACTGTAAGCAGTGCACTGCCCACCAAAGCGCAAATGCTTAGCACTGCACGCCGTGCACTACTGAACATACAAAAATTGAACTGCCTCCCTGTGCTACAAGCAAGCCACTCGAACTCCTCCTGTAATCAGTGCATTGCCTCCTGATGCACAGCACTGCATGTCACGCACTGGTCGGGATACAAGCTATGCACTCCCTCTATTTCCTACGAGCAAGCCACTCGAACTTCTACTCTAAGCAGTGAACGGACCAGCACAGCGCAGATGCTGAGCAGTGTACTCCATGAACTGCTCAATCTACAACTGGGGCACTGCCTCCCTGTGCTACTAGCAAAAACTCGAACTACTCTGGTAAGCAGTGCATGGCCTCTTGTAAGTAGTGCATGACTAGTACAACGCAGATGCTCAGCACTACACGCCACGCACTGCTCAAGATACAAACAATGCACTATCACCCTATGCTACCAGCAAGCCACTCGAAATCCTACTGTAAGCAATGCACTACCCAACAAAGCGCACATGCTCAGCACTGCACGCCGTGCACTACTCAACATACAAACAATGAACTACCTCCCTGTCCAACAAGCAAGCCACTCGAACTCCTCATGTAAGCAGTGCATGGCCTTCTGTAAGCAGTGCATGACTCAGTACAACGCAGATGCCCAGTACTACACGCCATACACTGCTCAAGATGAAAACAATGCACTATCGCCCTGTGCTACCAGCAAGCCAATCGAAATACTACTGTAAGCAGTGCACTGTCCAGCAAAGCGCAGATGCTCAGCACTGCATGTCGTGCACTGCCGAACATACAAAAAATGAACTGCCTACCAGTCATACAAGCAAGCCACTCGAACTCCTCCTGTAAGCAGTGCATGGCCTCCCGATGCACAACACTGCATGCCACGCACTGCTCGGGATACAAGCTATGAACTGCCTCTATGTCCTATGAGCAAGCCACTTGAACTTCTACTCTAAACAATGCACGGACTAGCATAGCGCAGATGCTGAGTAGTGCACTCCATGAACTGCTCAATCTACGACCGGTGCACTGCCTCCCTGTGCTACCAGCAAGACAGTCGAACTACTCCTGTAAGCAGTGCATGGCCTCCTGTAAGTAGTGCACGACTCAGTACAACGCAGATGCCCAACACTACACGCCACACACTGCTCAAGATACAAACAATGCACTGCCGCCATGTGCTACCAGCAAGCCACTCGAAATCCTACTGCAAGCAGTGCACTGCCCAGCAACGTGCAGATGCTCAGCACTGCACGACGTGCACTACTCAACATACAAACAATGAACTGTCTCCCTATCCTACAAGCAAGCCACTCGAACTCCTCCTGTATGCAGTGCATGGCCTCCTATAAGCAGTGCATGACTCAGTACAATGCAGATGCCCAGCACTACAGGCCACGCACTTGTCAAGATAGAAAGAATGCACTGCCGCCCTGTGCTACCAGCAAGCCACTCGAAATCCTACTGTAAGAAGTGCACGGCTCAGCAAAACGGAAATGTTCAGCACTGCACGCCGTGCACTGCTGAACATACAAACAATGAATTGCCTCCCTGTCCTACAAGAAAGCCACTCGAACTCCTCCTGTAAGTAGTGCATGGCCTCCTGATGCACAGCACTGCATGCCACGCACTGCTCGGGATACAAGCTATGCACTGCCTCTATTTCCTACGAGCAAGCCACTCGAACTTCTACTCTAAGCAGTGAACAGACCAGCACAGCGCAGATGCTGAGCAGTGCACTCCATGAACTGCTCAATCTACAACAGGGGCACTGCTTCCCTGTGCTACTAGCAAAACACTCGAACTACTACGGTAAGTAGTGCATGGCCTCCTGTAAGCAGTGCACGACTAGTACAACGCAGATGCTCAGCACTACACGCCATGCACTGCTCAAGATACGAACAATGCACTGCCGCCCTGTGCTACCAGCAAGCCATTCGAAATCCTACTGTAAGAAGTGCACTGCCCAGCATAGCACATATGCTCACGGTATAAAAAGATGAACTGCCTCCATTTCTATTAGACACTGCACTGCCTCACATTACTATTAAAAATACAATAGCATTGAAAACAGTACCCTTAAAAGACTTTGTTCAAAGTATAGATAAATAGGAGTTCAAAGTAGGACCCCTCTCATTACACCCCACAAAATCTCCATTCCCAATAAATAAAACAAAAGAAACAAAATTAAATAAAAGTCAAAAAATAAAAGCAGATACTAACTTTCGAAAAGAGAAAAAAAAGACCGACAAAGAGAAAAATAGGACCAAAAAACAGTAACCCTAGCACCGCGCCACTGCCAAGACAGATTATTGTGCACTGCCTCCTAGTCCTACGAGCAACTAGAACTCCTCCTACAAGCAGTGCACGCAATGCAAACCGTAGTTCATACGAACCGGACAAGAGAAAAAACGGACAAAACAACGAAAAAACCGGGCGACGTCCCGCGATGGAACAAAACCACCGAACGCCCCACCCAAACATCCAGAAGTGCTACAAGAACTACACGTGTCGAGAAAACAAGACACCCCCGCTTGTTGGGACGCACCAAAATCATCCACGTGATGCCACGAGCAGCGTCGCGGAGCGTACTCCCATGAGGGCACCCTTCTTCTAGCGTTTTCGTTGTTCTTTTCATAAACCACATGGATCCACCAGTGTCATTGAATGTGTGTTCTTTTTACCACAACTAGAGTCATTGCATGTGTGTTGTTTTCATAAACCACATGGATCCACCAGAGTCATTACATGTGTTCTTTTCATAAACCACATGGATCCACCAATGTCATTCAATGTGTGTTCTTTTTTCTAAACCACCACTAGAGTCATTCAATGTGTGTTCTTTTCATAAACCACTTGGATCCACTAGAGTCATTGCATGCGTGTTGTTTTTATAAACCACAACAAGATTCATTGCATGTGTGTTCTTTTCCTAAACCACCACTAGAGTCATTGCATGTGTGTTCTTTTCATCAACCACATGGATCCACTAGAGTCATTGCATGTATGTTCTTTTCATAAACCACTTGGATCCACCAGAGTCATTGCATGTGTGTTCTTTTTATAAACCACCACTAGAGTCATTGCATGTGTGTTCTTTTCTTAAACCACCACTAGAGTCATTGTATGTGTGTTCTTTTCATAAACCACATGGATCCACCAGAGTGATTGCATGTGTGTTCTTTTCATAAACCACTTGGATCCACCAGTGTCATTGCATGTGTGTTCTTTTTCAAAACCACCACTAGAGTCATCGCATGTGTGTTGTTTTCATAAACCACAACTAGAGTCATTGCATGTGTGTTCTTTTCATAAACCACATGGATCCATCAGAGTAATTGCATGTTTGTTCTTTTCATATACAACATGGATCCACCAGTGTCATTGAATGTGTGTTCTTTTTCTAAACCACAACTAGAGTCACTGCATGTGTGTTATTTTAATAAACCACATGGATTCACCAGTGTCATTGCATGTTTGTTATTTTTTCTAAACCACCACTAGAGTCATTGCATGTGTGTTCTTTTCATAAACCACTTGGATCCACAAGAGTCATTGCATGTGTGTTCTTTTTATAAACCACCACTAGAGTCATTGCATGTGTGTTCTATTCCTAAACCACCACTAGAGTCATTGCATGTGTGTTCTTTTTGTAAACCACATGGATCCACCAGAGTCATTGCATGTATGTTCTTTTCATAAACCACTTGGATCCACCAGTGCCATTGCATACGTGTTCTTTTTTAAAACCACCACTAGAGTCATTGCATGTGTGTTCTTTTCATAAATCACAACTAGAGTGACTGCATGTGTGTTCTTTTCATAAACCACATGGATCCACTAGAGTCATTGCATGTTTCTTCTTTTCATCAACCACATAGATCCACAACTGTCATCAAGTATGTGTTGTTTTTCAAAACCACCACTAAAGTCATTGCATGTGTGTTCTTTTCCTAAACCACCACTAGAGTCATTGCATGCGTGTTATTTTCATAAACCACATGGATCCACCAAAGTCATTGCATGTGTGTTCTTTTCATAACCCACTTGGATCCAACAGTGTCATCAAATGTGTGTTCTTTTTCAAAACCACCACTAGAGTCATTGCATGTGTGTTCTTATCCTAAACCACCAGTAGAGTCATTGCATGTGTGTTCTTATCCTAAACCACCACTAGAGTCATTGCATGTGTGTTCTTATCCTAAACCACCACTAGAGTCATCGCATGTGTGTTGTTTTCATAAACCACAACTAGAGTCATTGCATGTGTGTTCTTTTCATAAACCACATGGATCCACCAAAGTCATTGCATGTGTGTTCTTTTCATAAACCACTTGGATCCACCAGTGCCATTGCATGTGTGTTCTTTTTCAAAACCACCACTAGAGTCATTGTATGTGTGTTCTTTTCATAAACCACAAGTAGAATCATTGCATGTGTGTTCTTTTCATAAACCACATGGATCCACCAAAGTCATTGAATGTTTGTTCTTTTCATATACCACATGGATCCACCAGTGTCAGTGAATGTGTGTTCCTTTTCTAAACCACAACTAGAGTAATTGCATGTGTGTTATTTCAATAAACAACATGGATACACTAGAGTCATTGCATATGTGTTCTTTTCATAAACCACATGGATCCACCAGTGTCGTTGCATGTTTGTTATTTTTTCTAAACCACCACTAGAGTCATTGCATGTGCATTATTTTCATAAACCACATGGATCCACCAGTGTCATTGCATGTTTGTTCTTTTCTAAACCACCACTAGTCATTGCATGTGCGTTCTTCTCATAAACCACTTGGATCCACTAGAGTAATTGCATGTGTGTTATTTTTCATAAACGACCACTAGAGTAATTGCATGTGTGTTCTTTTCCTAAACCACCAAGAGAGTCATGGAATGTGTGTTCTTTTCATAAACCACATGGATCCATCAGAGTAATTGCATGTCTGTTCTTTTCATATACAACATGGATCCACCAGTGTCATTGAATGTGTGTTCTTTTTCTAAACCACCACTATAGTTATTTCATGTGTGTTCTTTTCCTAAACCACCACTAGAGTCATTGCATGTGTGTTCTTTTCGTATACCACATGGATCCACCAGAGTCATTGCATGTGTGTTCTTTTCATAAACCACATGGATCCACCAGTGTCGTTGCATGTTTGCTATTTTTTCTAAACCACCACTAGAGTCATTGCATGTGCATTATTTTCATAAACCACATGGATCCACCAGTGTCATTACATGTTTGTTCTTTTCTAAACCACCACTAGTCATTGCATGTGCGTTCTTCTCATAAACCACTTGGATCCACTAGAGTATATTTTTCATAAACCACCACTAGAGTAATTGCATGTGTGTTCTTTTCCTAAACCACCACGAGAGTCATGGCATGTGTGTTCTTTTCATAAACCACATGGATCCACCAGAGTCATTGCATGTGTGTTATTTTCATAAACCACTTGGATCCACCAGTGTCATTAAATGTGTGTTCTTTTTAAAAACCACCACTAGAGTCATTGCATGGGTGTTCTTTTCATAAACCACAACTAGAGTCATTGCATGTGGGTTCTTTTCATAAACCACATGGATCCATCAGAGTCATTGCATGTTTGTTCTTTTCATATACCACATGGATCCACTAGTGTCAGTGAATGTGTGTTCTTTTTTAAACCACAACTAGAGTAATTGCATGTGTGTTATTTCAATAAACCACATGGATACACTAGAGTCATTGCATATGTGTTCTTTTCATAAACCACATGGATCCACCAGTGTCGTTGCATGTTTGTTATTTTTTCTAAACCACCACTAGAGTCATTGCATGTGCATTATTTTCATAAACCACATGGATCCACCAGTGTCATTGCATGTTTGTTCTTTTCTAAACCACCACTAGTCATTGCATGTGCGTTCTTCTCATAAACCACTTGGATCCACTAGAATAATTGCATGTGTGTTATTTTTCATAAACGACCACTAGAGTAATTGCATGTGTGTTCTTTTCCTAAACCACCAAGAGAGTCATGGAATGTGTGTTCTTTTCATAAACCACATGGATCCATCAGAGTAATTGCATGTCTGTTCTTTTCATATACAACATGGATCCACCAGTGTCATTGAATGTGTGTTCTTTTTCTAAACCAGCACTATAGTTATTTCATGTGTGTTCTTTTCCTAAACCACCACTAGAGTCATTGCATGTGTGTTCTTTTCGTATACCACATGGATCCACCAGAGTCATTGCATGTGTGTTCTTTTCATAAACCACATGGATCCACCAGTGTCGTTGCATGTTTGCTATTTTTTCTAAACCACCACTAGAGTCATTGCATGTGCATTATTTTCATAAACCACATGGATCCACCAGTGTCATTACATGTTTGTTCTTTTCTAAACCACCACTAGTCATTGCATGTGCGTTCTTCTCATAAACCACTTGGATCCACTAGAGTATATTTTTCATAAACCACCACTAGAGTAATTGCATGTGTGTTCTTTTCCTAAACCACCACGAGAGTCATGGCATGTGTGTTCTTTTCATAAACCACATGGATCCACCAGAGTCATTGCATGTGTGTTATTTTCATAAACCACTTGGATCCACCAGTGTCATTAAATGTGTGTTCTTTTTAAAAACCACCACTAGAGTCATTGCATGGGTGTTCTTTTCATAAACCACAACTAGAGTCATTGCATGTGGGTTCTTTTCATAAACCACATGGATCCATCAGAGTCATTGCATGTTTGTTCTTTTCATATACCACATGGATCCACTAGTGTTAGTGAATGTGTGTTCTTTTTTAAACCACAACTAGAGTAATTGCATGTGTGTTATTTCAATAAACCACATGGATACACTAGAGTCATTGCATATGTGTTCTTTTCATAAACCACATGGATCCACCAGTGTCGTTGCATGTTTGTTATTTTTTCTAAACCACCACTAGAGTCATTGCATGTGCATTATTTTCATAAACCACATGGATCCACCAGTTTCATTGCATGTTTGTTCTTTTCTAAACCACCACTAGTCATTGCATGTGCGTTCTTCTCATAAACCACTTGGATCCACTAGAGTAATTGCATGTGTGTTATTTTTCATAAACCACCACTAGAGTAATTGCATGTGTGTTCTTTTCCTAAACCACCACGAGAGACATGGCATGTGTGTTCTTTTCATAAACCACATGGATCCACCAGAGTCATTGCATGTGTGTTCTTTTCATAAACCACTTGGATCCACCAGTGTCATTAAATGTGTGTTCTTTTTAAAAACCACCACTAGAGTCATTGCATGTGTGTTCTTTTCATAAACCACAACTAGAGTCATTGCATGTGGGTTCTTTTCATAAACCACATGGATCCATCAGAGTCATTGCATGTTTGTTCTTTTCATATACCACATGGATCCACGAGTGGCATTTAATGTGTGTTCTTTTTCTAAACCACCACTAGAGTCATTGCATGTCCGTTCTTTTCATAAACCACTTGGATCCACTAGAGTCATTGCATGTGTCTTCTTTTTATAAACCACCACTAGAGTGATTGCATCTGTGTTCTTTTCCTAAACCACCACTAGAGTCATTGCATGTGTGTTCTTTTCGTAACCCCATGGATCCACCAGAGTCATTGCATGTGTGTTCTTTTCATAAACCACTTGGATCCACAAGTGACCATTGCATGTGTGTTCTTTTTCAAAACCACCATTAGAGTCATTGCATGTGTGTTCTTTTCATAAACCACAACTAGAGTGATTTCATGTGTATTCTTTCCATAAACCACATGGATCCACTAGAGTCATTACATGTTTGTTCTTTTCATAAACCACATGGATCCACCAGTGTCATTGAATGTATGTTCTTTTTACCACAACTAGAGTCATTGCATGTGTGTTCTTTTCATAAACCACATGGATCCACCAGAGTATTTGCATGTGTTCTTTTCATAAACCACATGGATCCACCAGAGTCACTGCATGTGTGTTCTTTTCATAAACCACATGGGTCCACCAGTGTCATTGCGTGTTTGTTATTTTTTTAAACCATCACTAGAGTCATTGCATGTGTGTTCTTTTCATAAACCACTTGGATCCACTAGAGTCATTGCACGTGTGTTCTTTTTATAAACCACCACTAGAGTCATTGCATGTGTGTTCTTTTCCTAAACCACCACTAGAGTCATTTTATGTGTTTCCTTTTTCATAAACCACATGGATCCACCAGAGTGATTGCATGTGTGTTCTTTTCATAAACCACTTGGATCCACCAGTGTCATTGCATGTGTGTTCTTTTTCAAAACCACCACTAGAGTCATCGCATGTGTGTTGTTTTCATAAACCACAACTAGAGTCATTGCATGTGTGTTCTTTTCATAAACCACATGGATCCATCAGAGTAATTGCATGTCTGTTCTTTTCATATACAACATGGATCCACCAGTGTCATTGAATGTGTGTTCTTTTTCTAAACCACCACTATAGTTATTTCATGTGTGTTCTTTTCCTAAACCACCACTAGAGTCATTGCATGTGTGTTCTTTTCGTATACCACATGGATCCACCAGAGTCATTGCATGTGTGTTCTTTTCATAAACCACATGGATCCACCAGTGTCGTTGAATGTGTGTTCTTTTTCTAAACCACAACTAGAGTAATTGCATGTGTGTTATTTTAATAAACTACATGGATCCACTAGAGTCATTGCATATGTGTTCTTTTCATAAACCACATGGATCCACTAGTGTCTTTGAATATTTGTTATTTTTTCTAAACCACCACTAGAGTCATTGCATGTGCATTATTTTCATAAACCAAATGGATCCACTAGAGTCATTACATGTTTGTTCTTTTGATAAACCACATGGATGCACCAGTGTCATTGAATGTGTGTTCTTTTTACCACAACTAGAGTCATTGCATGTGTGTTCTTTTCATAAACCACATGGATCCACCAGAGTCACTACATGTGTGTTCTTTTCATAAACCACATGGGTCCACCAGTGTCATTGCATGTTTGTTATTTTTTTAAACCATCACTAGAGTCATTGCATGTGTGTTCTTTTCATAAACCACTTGGATCCACTAGAGTCATTGCACGTGTGTTCTTTTTATAAACCCCCACTAGAGTCATTGCATGTGTGTTCTTTTCCTAAACCACCACTAGAGTCATTGTATGTGTGTCCTTTTCATAAACCACATGGATCCACCAGAGTGATTGCATGTGTGTTCTTTTCATAAACCACTTGGATCCACCAGTGTCATCGCATGTGTGTTCTTTTTCAAAACCACCACTAGAGTCATCTCATGTGTGTTGTTTTCAGAAACGACAACTAGAGTCATTGCATGTGTGTTCTTTTCATAAACCACATGGATCCACCAGTGTCGTTGAATGTGTGTTCTTTTTCTAAACCACAACTAGAGTAATTGCATGTGTGTTATTCTAATAAACTACATGGATCCACTAGAGTCATTGAATATGTGTTCTTTTCATAAACCACATGGATCCACTAGTGTCTTTGAATGTTTGTTATTTTTTCTAAACCACCACTAGAGTCATTGCATGTGCATTATTTTCATAAACCAAATGGATCCACCAGTGTCATTGCATGTTTGTTCTTTTTTCTAAACCACCACTAGTCATCACATGTGTGTTCTTTTCATAAACCACTTGGATCTACCAGAGTAATTGCATGTGTGTTGTTTTTCATAAACCACCACTAGAGTAATTGCATGTGCGTTCTTTTCCTAAACCACCACTAGAGTCATTGCATGTGTGTTATTTTCATAAACCACATGGATCCACCAGAGTCTTTGCATGTGTGTTCTTTTCATAAACCACTTGGATCCACCAGTGTCATTAAATGCGTGTTCTTTTTCACAACCACCACTAGAGTCATTGCATGTGTGTTCTTATCCTAAACCACCACTAGAGTCATTGCATGTGTGTTCTTTTCGTAAACCACATGGATCCACCAGAGGAATTGCATGTGTGTTCTTATCATAAACCACTTAGATCCACCAGTGTCATTGAATGTGTGTTCTTTTTCTAAACCACAACTAGAGTAATTGCATGTGTGTTATTTTAATAAAGTACATGGATCCACTAGAGTCATTGCATATGTGTTCTTTTCATAAACCACATGGATCCACTAGTGTCTTTGAATGTTTGTTATTTTTTCTAAACCACCACTAGAGTCATTGCATGTGCATTATTTTCATAAACCAAATGGATCCACCAGTATCATTGCATGTTTGTTCTTTTTTCTAAACCACCACTAGTCATCACATGTGTGTTCTTTTCATAAACCACTTGGATCTACCAGAGTAATTGCATGTGTGTTGTTTTTCATAAACCACCACTAGAGTAATTGCATGTGCGTTCTTTTCCTAAACCACCACTAGAGTCATTGCATGTGTGTTATTTTCATAAACCACATGGATCCACCAGAGTCTTTGCATGTGTGTTCTTTTCATAAACCACTTGGATCCACTAGAGTCATTGCACGTGTGTTTATTTTATAAACCACCACTAGAGTCATTGCATGTGTGTTCTTTTCCTAAACCACCACTAGAGTCATTTTATGTGTGTCCTTTTCATAAACCACATGGATCCACCAGAGTGATTGCATGTGTGTTCTTTTCATAAACCACTTGGATCCACCAGTGTCATTGCATGTGTGTTCTTTTTCAAAACCACCACTAGAGTCATTGCATGTGTGTTCTTTTCCTAAACCACCACTAGAGTCATTGCATGCGTGTTATTTCCATAAACCACATGGATCCAACAAAGTTATTGCAAGTGTGTTCTTCTCATAAACCACATGGATCCACCAGTGCCATTGCATGTGTGTTCTTTTTCAAAACCACCACTAGAGTCATTGTATGTGTGTTCTTTTCATAAACCACAAGTAGAATCATTGCATGTGTGTTCTTTTCATAAACCACATGGATCCACCAAAGTCATTGAATGTTTGTTCTTTTCATATACCACATGGATCCACCAGTGTCAGTGAATGTGTGTTCCTTTTCTAAACCACAACTAGAGTAATTGCATGTGTGTTATTTCAATAAACAACATGGATACACTAGAGTCATTGCATATGTGTTCTTTTCATAAACCACATGGATCCACCAGTGTCGTTGCATGTTTGTTATTTTTTCTAAACCACCACTAGAGTCATTGCATGTGCATTATTTTCATAAACCACATGGATCCACCAGTGTCATTGCATGTTTGTTCTTTTCTAAACCACCACTAGTCATTGCATGTGCGTTCTTCTCATAAACCACTTGGATCCACTAGAGTAATTGCATGTGTGTTATTTTTCATAAACGACCACTAGAGTAATTGCATGTGTGTTCTTTTCCTAAACCACCAAGAGAGTCATGGAATGTGTGTTCTTTTCATAAACCACATGGATCCATCAGAGTAATTGCATGTCTGTTCTTTTCATATACAACATGGATCCACCAGTGTCATTGAATGTGTGTTCTTTTTCTAAACCACCACTATAGTTATTTCATGTGTGTTCTTTTCCTAAACCACCACTAGAGTCATTGCATGTGTGTTCTTTTCGTATACCACATGGATCCACCAGAGTCATTGCATGTGTGTTCTTTTCATAAACCACATGGATCCACCAGTGTCGTTGCATGTTTGCTATTTTTTCTAAACCACCACTAGAGTCATTGCATGTGCATTATTTTCATAAACCACATGGATCCACCAGTGTCATTACATGTTTGTTCTTTTCTAAACCACCACTAGTCATTGCATGTGCGTTCTTCTCATAAACCACTTGGATCCACTAGAGTATATTTTTCATAAACCACCACTAGAGTAATTGCATGTGTGTTCTTTTCCTAAACCACCACGAGAGTCATGGCATGTGTGTTCTTTTCATAAACCACATGGATCCACCAGAGTCATTGCATGTGTGTTATTTTCATAAACCACTTGGATCCACCAGTGTCATTAAATGTGTGTTCTTTTTAAAAACCACCACTAGAGTCATTGCATGGGTGTTCTTTTCATAAACCACAACTAGAGTCATTGCATGTGGGTTCTTTTCATAAACCACATGGATCCATCAGAGTCATTGCATGTTTGTTCTTTTCATATACCACATGGATCCACTAGTGTCAGTGAATGTGTGTTCTTTTTTAAACCACAACTAGAGTAATTGCATGTGTGTTATTTCAATAAACCACATGGATACACTAGAGTCATTGCATATGTGTTCTTTTCATAAACCACATGGATCCACCAGTGTCGTTGCATGTTTGTTATTTTTTCTAAACCACCACTAGAGTCATTGCATGTGCATTATTTTCATAAACCACATGGATCCACCAGTGTCATTGCATGTTTGTTCTTTTCTAAACCACCACTAGTCATTGCATGTGCGTTCTTCTCATAAACCACTTGGATCCACTAGAATAATTGCATGTGTGTTATTTTTCATAAACGACCACTAGAGTAATTGCATGTGTGTTCTTTTCCTAAACCACCAAGAGAGTCATGGAATGTGTGTTCTTTTCATAAACCACATGGATCCATCAGAGTAATTGCATGTCTGTTCTTTTCATATACAACATGGATCCACCAGTGTCATTGAATGTGTGTTCTTTTTCTAAACCAGCACTATAGTTATTTCATGTGTGTTCTTTTCCTAAACCACCACTAGAGTCATTGCATGTGTGTTCTTTTCGTATACCACATGGATCCACCAGAGTCATTGCATGTGTGTTCTTTTCATAAACCACATGGATCCACCAGTGTCGTTGCATGTTTGCTATTTTTTCTAAACCACCACTAGAGTCATTGCATGTGCATTATTTTCATAAACCACATGGATCCACCAGTGTCATTACATGTTTGTTCTTTTCTAAACCACCACTAGTCATTGCATGTGCGTTCTTCTCATAAACCACTTGGATCCACTAGAGTATATTTTTCATAAACCACCACTAGAGTAATTGCATGTGTGTTCTTTTCCTAAACCACCACGAGAGTCATGGCATGTGTGTTCTTTTCATAAACCACATGGATCCACCAGAGTCATTGCATGTGTGTTATTTTCATAAACCACTTGGATCCACCAGTGTCATTAAATGTGTGTTCTTTTTAAAAACCACCACTAGAGTCATTGCATGGGTGTTCTTTTCATAAACCACAACTAGAGTCATTGCATGTGGGTTCTTTTCATAAACCACATGGATCCATCAGAGTCATTGCATGTTTGTTCTTTTCATATACCACATGGATCCACTAGTGTTAGTGAATGTGTGTTCTTTTTTAAACCACAACTAGAGTAATTGCATGTGTGTTATTTCAATAAACCACATGGATACACTAGAGTCATTGCATATGTGTTCTTTTCATAAACCACATGGATCCACCAGTGTCGTTGCATGTTTGTTATTTTTTCTAAACCACCACTAGAGTCATTGCATGTGCATTATTTTCATAAACCACATGGATCCACCAGTTTCATTGCATGTTTGTTCTTTTCTAAACCACCACTAGTCATTGCATGTGCGTTCTTCTCATAAACCACTTGGATCCACTAGAGTAATTGCATGTGTGTTATTTTTCATAAACCACCACTAGAGTAATTGCATGTGTGTTCTTTTCCTAAACCACCACGAGAGACATGGCATGTGTGTTCTTTTCATAAACCACATGGATCCACCAGAGTCATTGCATGTGTGTTCTTTTCATAAACCACTTGGATCCACCAGTGTCATTAAATGTGTGTTCTTTTTAAAAACCACCACTAGAGTCATTGCATGTGTGTTCTTTTCATAAACCACAACTAGAGTCATTGCATGTGGGTTCTTTTCATAAACCACATGGATCCATCAGAGTCATTGCATGTTTGTTCTTTTCATATACCACATGGATCCACGAGTGGCATTTAATGTGTGTTCTTTTTCTAAACCACCACTAGAGTCATTGCATGTCCGTTCTTTTCATAAACCACTTGGATCCACTAGAGTCATTGCATGTGTCTTCTTTTTATAAACCACCACTAGAGTGATTGCATCTGTGTTCTTTTCCTAAACCACCACTAGAGTCATTGCATGTGTGTTCTTTTCGTAACCCCATGGATCCACCAGAGTCATTGCATGTGTGTTCTTTTCATAAACCACTTGGATCCACAAGTGACCATTGCATGTGTGTTCTTTTTCAAAACCACCATTAGAGTCATTGCATGTGTGTTCTTTTCATAAACCACAACTAGAGTGATTTCATGTGTATTCTTTCCATAAACCACATGGATCCACTAGAGTCATTACATGTTTGTTCTTTTCATAAACCACATGGATCCACCAGTGTCATTGAATGTATGTTCTTTTTACCACAACTAGAGTCATTGCATGTGTGTTCTTTTCATAAACCACATGGATCCACCAGAGTATTTGCATGTGTTCTTTTCATAAACCACATGGATCCACCAGAGTCACTGCATGTGTGTTCTTTTCATAAACCACATGGGTCCACCAGTGTCATTGCGTGTTTGTTATTTTTTAAACCATCACTAGAGTCATTGCATGTGTGTTCTTTTCATAAACCACTTGGATCCACTAGAGTCATTGCACGTGTGTTCTTTTTATAAACCACCACTAGAGTCATTGCATGTGTGTTCTTTTCCTAAACCACCACTAGAGTCATTTTATGTGTTTCCTTTTCATAAACCACATGGATCCACCAGAGTGATTGCATGTGTGTTCTTTTCATAAACCACTTGGATCCACCAGTGTCATTGCATGTGTGTTCTTTTTCAAAACCACCACTAGAGTCATCGCATGTGTGTTGTTTTCATAAACCACAACTAGAGTCATTGCATGTGTGTTCTTTTCATAAACCACATGGATCCATCAGAGTAATTGCATGTCTGTTCTTTTCATATACAACATGGATCCACCAGTGTCATTGAATGTGTGTTCTTTTTCTAAACCACCACTATAGTTATTTCATGTGTGTTCTTTTCCTAAACCACCACTAGAGTCATTGCATGTGTGTTCTTTTCGTATACCACATGGATCCACCAGAGTCATTGCATGTGTGTTCTTTTCATAAACCACATGGATCCACCAGTGTCGTTGAATGTGTGTTCTTTTTCTAAACCACAACTAGAGTAATTGCATGTGTGTTATTTTAATAAACTACATGGATCCACTAGAGTCATTGCATATGTGTTCTTTTCATAAACCACATGGATCCACTAGTGTCTTTGAATATTTGTTATTTTTTCTAAACCACCACTAGAGTCATTGCATGTGCATTATTTTCATAAACCAAATGGATCCACTAGAGTCATTACATGTTTGTTCTTTTGATAAACCACATGGATGCACCAGTGTCATTGAATGTGTGTTCTTTTTACCACAACTAGAGTCATTGCATGTGTGTTCTTTTCATAAACCACATGGATCCACCAGAGTCACTACATGTGTGTTCTTTTCATAAACCACATGGGTCCACCAGTGTCATTGCATGTTTGTTATTTTTTTAAACCATCACTAGAGTCATTGCATGTGTGTTCTTTTCATAAACCACTTGGATCCACTAGAGTCATTGCACGTGTGTTCTTTTTATAAACCCCCACTAGAGTCATTGCATGTGTGTTCTTTTCCTAAACCACCACTAGAGTCATTGTATGTGTGTCCTTTTCATAAACCACATGGATCCACCAGAGTGATTGCATGTGTGTTCTTTTCATAAACCACTTGGATCCACCAGTGTCATCGCATGTGTGTTCTTTTTCAAAACCACCACTAGAGTCATCTCATGTGTGTTGTTTTCAGAAACGACAACTAGAGTCATTGCATGTGTGTTCTTTTCATAAACCACATGGATCCACCAGTGTCGTTGAATGTGTGTTCTTTTTCTAAACCACAACTAGAGTAATTGCATGTGTGTTATTCTAATAAACTACATGGATCCACTAGAGTCATTGAATATGTGTTCTTTTCATAAACCACATGGATCCACTAGTGTCTTGAATGTTTGTTATTTTTTCTAAACCACCACTAGAGTCATTGCATGTGCATTATTTTCATAAACCAAATGGATCCACCAGTGTCATTGCATGTTTGTTCTTTTTTCTAAACCACCACTAGTCATCACATGTGTGTTCTTTTCATAAACCACTTGGATCTACCAGAGTAATTGCATGTGTGTTGTTTTTCATAAACCACCACTAGAGTAATTGCATGTGCGTTCTTTTCCTAAACCACCACTAGAGTCATTGCATGTGTGTTATTTTCATAAACCACATGGATCCACCAGAGTCTTTGCATGTGTGTTCTTTTCATAAACCACTTGGATCCACCAGTGTCATTAAATGCGTGTTCTTTTTCACAACCACCACTAGAGTCATTGCATGTGTGTTCTTATCCTAAACCACCACTAGAGTCATTGCATGTGTGTTCTTTTCGTAAACCACATGGATCCACCAGAGGAATTGCATGTGTGTTCTTATCATAAACCACTTAGATCCACCAGTGTCATTGAATGTGTGTTCTTTTTCTAAACCACAACTAGAGTAATTGCATGTGTGTTATTTTAATAAAGTACATGGATCCACTAGAGTCATTGCATATGTGTTCTTTTCATAAACCACATGGATCCACTAGTGTCTTTGAATGTTTGTTATTTTTTCTAAACCACCACTAGAGTCATTGCATGTGCATTATTTTCATAAACCAAATGGATCCACCAGTATCATTGCATGTTTGTTCTTTTTTCTAAACCACCACTAGTCATCACATGTGTGTTCTTTTCATAAACCACTTGGATCTACCAGAGTAATTGCATGTGTGTTGTTTTTCATAAACCACCACTAGAGTAATTGCATGTGCGTTCTTTCCTAAACCACCACTAGAGTCATTGCATGTGTGTTATTTTCATAAACCACATGGATCCACCAGAGTCTTTGCATGTGTGTTCTTTTCATAAACCACTTGGATCCACTAGAGTCATTGCACGTGTGTTTATTTTATAAACCACCACTAGAGTCATTGCATGTGTGTTCTTTTCCTAAACCACCACTAGAGTCATTTTATGTGTGTCCTTTTCATAAACCACATGGATCCACCAGAGTGATTGCATGTGTGTTCTTTTCATAAACCACTTGGATCCACCAGTGTCATTGCATGTGTGTTCTTTT
>CAJUXJ010001608.1:0-11186 GCA_910589775.1 Avena eriantha
TCTTAAGATTTGGGTTGTGAAGCTTTTGTCAAGCGACTTCAGTCGGACAAGCTTACAGCCAAGTCGGATGAGTGTATTTTTCGTGGGGTATCCGAGGGAAACCTGGGTTACTACTTCTACAATCGAGAAGAGGGCAAATGGTTGTGTCGCTCGGAACAGTGTCTTCCTTGAAAAGAGTTTCTTAGTCGGGGGGAGTTGGTGGAGCACGGTGCAGCTCGAAAAAATTCGAGAAGAACCAGCCAGTAGCAAGTCGGCAAAAGCCTTGGAGGTTGAGCCAGTCGTGGTGGTTGAGCCGGCAACTGCATCGACACTGCGAAGAGCGCAAGATTGTGAAATGTTCGTGATGTGTTACTATTGGACAGTGATGACCGACAACTTATTCGAAAGCGATGTGGGATTTGATCTGAGTCGTGGCTGGGATCCATGAGATCCGAGTTAATGTCCATGGATGGAAAATCAAGTTTGGAACTTGGTTTGATTGATGGGCTGGGTTCATGCACCAAAACAGGGTTATTGCAGTACCTGTAGCAAGCACATATTAAAGAGTTTGTCCGGATGGGAGCTCGGCAACATGACCCTCACAGCCGCGTTGTCAATGCGACCACGTTCGCACCCAACCATGGTTTGGAAATTTCCTATTCTATAAGTCTCTAGATAAATGAATTTAAGATGTTTTGTAATAACGACTAAAGACTGGAAGAAACTATAACAAAAGTAAAACTGAAAAGAGTGAATGCAATGAGATGAAATATTAAATGCTTAGGATTCCTCAAGTAATGGTTTTCTATACCGGTGTCATGCATGATAAGTGCTTATGGAATAGCTGTTAACTATAATGTGGCAGTCCCTCAATATCATTGTCTCCCACCGTTGGTAAGTGGCAACTAGACAACTCAATTAATCCACACGCTCTTTGGACATGTGTCATCTCGTAAGAGAATAGTGTATTAAGGTAACAAGACCAATCAAGGAACCAGAGCAAAGGCATTAAGTTCTATGGACAACCGTAACTCCCAAGCAAGTATGCTAGTCACAAGATATCCCATATGTCACTTTGGGGTCAAGCAATTCGCAACACTATACCTATCCATACCATGAGTGATCTTGAGGAATTAAATCTTAATGGACATGCATCCTAAGCTGCTATTGCCTCTGCAAATCAGTTATAACAAATAGCCTATTAGTTCTACCCACGGACTTGGCAGGCCCATGGACGAGTAGAGTCAAATGATAAGTTTTGTGACACTCCGTGAATCCCTAGTAAATTCCTCAACAAGGGATTGGACGTCTCCATCACTAGAATAATCTCATGAGTAGAACAATGTAAAGAGAAAGCACAAACATATTAATTAACAAGAACACAGCACACTTTAATTACTCAAAATCATAACATTAATAAAAGGGGTTCAAGCCATGTTACAACCCATCATAGAGATCATGATGGGGAAGGATGAAGGAGTAGCGGCGATGGAGATGGTGATGATGGTGTGGTGATGGTGGCGTCGACGTGGTGATGGCAGTGTCCTCCTTCTCCTCCTCTTCTTGCTTAGAGTGGCTTGATGGTGTTGATGGAGATCTAGATCTCGCTGGAGCTGTAGAGGCTATGGAGGCGGCATGGTGGCAGGGTGTCGCCCTGGAGGCGGTAGATGGGATCTAGATCTTGTATATGGTGTATTGTGGCTTCCTTGGGTCCTCCCTCCTTTATATAGGCCTTGGGGGTGCCCTAGGGTTCCCCCAATACCGTCATATGACTTAGGGAAGGTTTTGGAGCTTTTTTGGGGCAAAATGCCGTCGTTTCCGACCCCTTTTTACAACTATATGGGCGCAACATACAGCTAGAATTATTGCTTCGATCTTATAGTTGCTCTTAAAACGTATGTACTCTTTAGTATTTTGGTATCCATTTCTTCATATGAACTCCGTTTTGGGTTTTCTTGGGCTCGTTGAGTTGTATCATCGAGGGCTTTAACCCTGTGGTCTTGGATCTTTATTTTGAGAAGTTGAAAAATTCACTTTTCCAACACCTCAAATGGCTAAGTGTTGTCCCTGCAGCTCCTCCATACTATGCTCTTTTTGTTCCTTTTGCCTTTGTTTTGTCCATAATCATCATCAACACCTACACACGTGTCAAAGACAAGGAAGTGGGATAAAATTCTACCTAAACTACTAAATGTACAAAGCTCATATTGAATTTAATAAAAAACAAGTAATCATGCATATCAGGCATAGCAATAGTTAGATGGAGCATGATATGATAAGCAAATGACACAATTTATATTTTTTAAAAGTGTTGTATATCACAGCCATCAACTTTCACAAGCTAGATCTTGCTCGTCCTCGAGCAAAAGGGATCAATAACTTAGTGGTGTGATCTTGCTTATCATTAGGAATCAATGCACCATATCCTTCCTGCGAGCTCAAAGTAAGAGAGCACATAATCATACAAGGCAATATAAGCTCAGTTATATTATTCCAAACCACTAGAGATTAGTAAAAAACTTCTATGCCCCATGTCAAAGTTAAATCTAGCTTGCAAGTAAACTTGTGATCCTTCTATACGCACTTTATTGTATTTTTATCTATATAAGGAAAAGCTGAACACGGTTAGTTGTCAATCATAAATACAAATAGAGTTTTCCAATGCTACCCTCTCATGCCATCTATTAAAGTCTCTCAAGTGTAAACTTCGATTGTTGAGCTCATAGAAAATATATTTCTTAGTAATGAGACCTGATGGCTCTGTGTATGGCGCCTAGAAAAGTGTTGGTGCATGGTTGATGTAGAGCTCGTTGGGAACCCCAAGAGGAGGTATGATGAGCACATCAGCAAGTTTCCCTCAGTTATGAAACCAAGGTTTAATCGAACCAGTAAGAGCAAGGAAACACCCCAAACGTGTTGCTAGCTGAGCCTTGGCAGGGCGCACTACCGTGCTAATAGCAACATGGAGACCTGCACACAACACACCAACAGAACTTTGAACCCAACTTGCGATGAGGTTGTCAATCTCACCGTGTTTTGCGGAAAACAAAGGATTAAACGTATCGAATGGAAAGAAGTAATAGTTTGTAGAAAGTAAACACAAAGTAGTAAAAGATTGTAGATTGTATGTAAAGACAAGGACCGGGATCCATAGTTCACTAGAGGTGGCTCTCCTTAAGGAGAATATCATTTTGCGGCCCAAAGTTGGGGTGGACAGGCAACGCGGTACCCAAGTTGATTTTTATCACCGCGATTCGAAAAGTTGAGGCGCCAATTGCTGAGAGGGGTCTTTTGAGTGAATGATGGCCAAACCAAATATTTTCAAATCGCGCCCGTTAAGTCAGGATATTCCGTTACACTAGTTCCTGCTTTGCCCCTCCTTCACCGGTCACTCTTCTTAGCCACCCTGCACGTGTCGTAGAGGCAAATCATTACTGTACTTTCCTAACTCTCGACACTGAATCTTGCTACGGCAGTGGCGGCGGTCCCTTTGCTTCCCTTCCCCGACCCTAAATCTGCCGGCAGCAGAGGACCTTTTTTCTCCCTCCCCCGACACTGAATCCAGCGGCAGCGGCCCAGCATGTCTTGCAAGGCGAAGGTTTGTAGCTACGTAGCCGACTGAAAAGGGTCTGTCGGGGCCCAAGTATGGGGCTCAACGCGTAGCTGCGGCGAGGTCTTCAGCCCCGGTTAGCGAGGAGGCCAGCAAGGATTCTGCTCCCAAGGTACCTACAAGCAGCGGGTTGAAGAGAAAAGCAAGGCCGGCAGCGGATTGTTCGGCTCCGGTGGACGGATGCAGCACTCAGATCTCAAAGAAAAAAACCCGGGAGAAGAGCGAGAGGTGAATTTTTCTTATCTGTGCCTTATCTTGCAAGTAGATTAGTTACGGCATAATAGAATTGAATGAACTGAAATGTTCCCCTTTTTAATCAAATTAGGCACAGTTTTGATACAAGTGACCTATATGAGTTCACATTTCATGTTCGGCAGTACACTGCAAAGCTTGATTTTGGTTGCGAGAGGGTTGTGTTCGGGCAAGATGTGCATGTGCTTGTGAATTGCAAAGAGGTTGTGTCTGGTCGCAGTTGGTAGATATGCTTGCCGCTAGAATTCCCTGGGGTACTAGACAGAGGACAAAATTGGTGTGGCACAACATGAATGATACCTATCAGCAAATTGAGCACTCCCATGAGCTTCAGATGGTTTGGAGTGTTGTGCAGCTGATCGTAAGGTGAAAGTTGAAGCGATGATTGATGATATGTATGCATATGCTGGAGATCTTGCTGCCAGAGCTTCTGGTCCTAGAGAATACGTACCAATAGATGCTGATCTAGATAAGTTCAGTATACGCATAGAGGTGGATTCATACATGGAAAAACTTGATGAGGGAGTTAATAAGCCAGTTTTGTCATGTACTGTGGAGATCACTGTCGATTCCAAAAACATAACTCTTGATGAAATGAGAGAGATGATCGTAAGGAAATCACTATTGGCCCTAAGCATATGGCAAAAATCCGGTGGTGGCATCATAAGAAGCAGCAATTTATAGATGTTTTGGATACTGAAGATTTATGCATATTATGCGGCGAAAGAAGCGAACCAGGAAGGTTTTCTTCCTGGTACCATTTCTGATGTTGTTGAACATGTTATAGTGGATGAAGATGCCCCTATAGTGGCGGAACAGAATGAGGTGGTCGACGTTGATGAGATCTGATGAGAGCTGCTACCCTGGGCTTGTCATATGGACCGCGGGGTTCCCCTGCCTATATTTGTAATATTAACTGCTATTGCATTTAGAGCGTGCTTCTATGATTATGTTGTTGAGAGATTGCGATATAATGATGTGCGAGCTGTTGAGATTTTCGGACATGTCACTCACCGAAACCATCGTTGTTGTAATAAGACATAAGTGCATTGTAGTTGACATGATTATGTTTCTTAAGATGACGTACCTTACTTGTTTCAGTTATTATGTTTGTTGGGACATTGTAATGTAATGTTTTGTGAAACCATGACTGGACTAATGATGCATAATACATTGTAGTTGACATGATTATGTTTCTTGAGATGATGTACTGTACTTGTTTCTGATATTTTGTTTGTTGAGAGACTGTAATGTAATGTTTTGCGAAACCATGAAGGACAAGTGATGTGTAAGTACCTTGTAGTCGACATGATTTTGTTTCTTGAGTTGATGTAATATACTTGTTTCTGTGATTACGTTTGTTGAGAGATTGTAATGTGATTTTTTGTGAAACCATGTTGTGGTTATGTTTGTTGGGAGACTATAATGTAATGTTTTGTGAAACCATGACTGAAGAAGTGATGCATAAGTACCTTGTAGTTGACATGATTTGTTTTCTTTGGATGATGTAATATACTGGTATGTTTTTGTTAGGCAATGAAATTGGGATGGAGGGAGTGCAGGTTTAATATTTGAAATGAGAATGTGTGAAGAGAATCCATATCAGGCAGGAGACAGTAATCCAGGGAAGGGCATGGTATCCATTAAACTATTGTAACATGCCAATTTAGTCATCATTGCAGTGGTAGAAGGCTGCTTTCTCTCTTCTCTCGGGCTCGCTCTTCTCTCTCTCTCATCTCTCTCTCTCTCTCTCTCTCTCTCTCTCTCCTCTCTCTCTCTCTCTCTCTCTCTCTCCTCTCTCCTCTCTCGCCGATGCCATCGCCGTAGCCATCGCATTCGCCATGCTGTCCTTGAACGGTGAGGACGACCAGTCGAGCAGCGACAGCCTTTCTCCGACATCGAGTATTCCTTCCACGATGTGAGTTCCTCTGTTTCTCGGGATAGGGTTAGGCAATGGTAAATCACTCGATCTGAGCCCGACCAGATGTGCATGCAATCGTGTTCGATTTAGCTTTGCGTTTACCTATAGGTACCAGGACGATCTACGACTCCGAATGGGAGGGCCTAGATCTCGATGGAGAAGTGCCATGTGACCATGGGCTAAAACTGAGGAGATATGTTGCGTTCGAAGGCAGTAAACTAGGAGAAGGTTTTTTGGGATGTACAAATCTGGTTTGTTTACATTATGTGCAACTGTGACATGAAGTAAATTGTATCGTGCATGTTCATAACACTATAGTGTGTGTGTTTTTTAGGTTGGCCCGGTGTGTAAAGTAGTAGAGTGGGTGGATCTTGAGTGGCCAGATGCACTTAAGAAATGTTTGGCACAGTTATGGGAGATGTATGAGTTGGAAAGGTTGGGGAAATTTACCGATGTAAGTGATGCAGCTGAAAAAAATTATAAGCTGTCGGTACGAAATAAGGAGCTGGAACAAGAAATCGAGAATTTGCAGTCAAAGCTAACTGACGGAATCGATGGGAGCTTGGTTGTTGGAACTGCAAAGAAGCTTCAAGATAGTCATAGGTTGCTGATTCATAATGCAGAAAAGGAGAGGGATCAGCTCAGGGAAGACAAGAAGAAGCTAGAGTGCTGCATTGCGGATCTGTTGAAGGAACTGAAGAAGGCGTGCGAGGGTGAACAAGGACAGACTATAGAGGATAAAGGAAATTCGAGATGAATAATTTATGTTGTACCAATGCCTGAAACTAGTTAATTAATTGTAAGACTTGCAGTTGCGCTTTCCGAAGTAAGCCAAACTCAATCCTCGAGCAAACTAATTTCGGACGAACACACATATCGTGCATAGAGTTAAGTTCACGCTTACAAAATCACCACTGTAGAGGATAAACCAGGCAGTTCAGTACTAAATAGACATATGTTGTGTTCAAGTGAGCCTGGCCCGGAGCTGCCTGATTTCCTCCCTAAGATTGGCCAGCTCCTTAGTACTATGTCGTGCTTCAGATGTAGGTTCCAGCGCTCCATCACATGGCAGAGAATTTTGTCCATACCATATGATTTTCCTTTAAGATCCCTTTCATGATCTTGTCTGCTTCCTAGCCGAGGCACGACCTTCACTGTGTACCTTCGCCCAGTCGGCGTTAACTGTTTTCTCCTCATCGGGTTCTGGAATTTCAGCACAGTTGTTAAAGGACGAATTCAGCATTGGTTAAAGGCCAGTTCTGGGAATTCCGCTTCTCCCTTTGGATTGCTATCTTTTCATTTAGCCAGGTCGCCAGGTCCTGGTCAATCTTTCGCCTCTTTCCCTGCAACAAAAATACATCGTATGGTTTGTTCAGTTCACCGGGACAAGCTGGTTAGTTTCCATAATTAACTGAATCGACTAGTGGCACTGTCATAATTTCAAGGAAGAAGCAATCTAGGACTAATCAACATTTTATGAATCGACTAGTGGCACTGTCATAATTTCAATTTCGAAGACAAATAAGATTTATCAGCAGTTTAGTGTGCTGTGGGTTTTTCCCAATATCACCAAATAGTAGTGGGAGAGTGGCAAACTCATAATGCAGAAACCCATGTCCAGATACATATGGAAAGAGAACATGGTGTCCATTCATGACCATGGACACCAACACATGTCCAGATAGATAAGGAGTTGCCCTAGGATTCT
Source organism: Avena eriantha (assembly GCA_910589775.1). Taxonomy (NCBI): domain Eukaryota; kingdom Viridiplantae; phylum Streptophyta; class Magnoliopsida; order Poales; family Poaceae; genus Avena; species Avena eriantha. The sequence goes on from CAJUXJ010001608.1 coordinate 7,471, forward strand.
TATTGCACCCTATAATGGGAAGCAGACATGGGCATTGCTCCCTAAACCCTAAACATTACAAAAGGAGAGGAGGACGAACTGGTATTCGTGTCCCCGCTAATGGGAATCAGACTTGGGCATTGCTCCGGTACGCCTCCAGACATGCCCTTAGCTCCTCGTTCTCTTTCCGAACACCCTCGAGTACGGTGATCCCTCTGCTCATGTCCGCCTTCATCTCCTTGACTACATCCAGGCAACGGTTCCTATCATGGTAGGCTTGGATGGTAGCCTTGGTTTCCTCGACGCGTCCTCTGAGTGCCTCGCTGACTTCGTCCTGCAGGAGAATGCACCTTTCCACGAGATTCTTCTTCTCCTCCGTGAGCTCGTTGATTATCTTGATGGCCTATTCTTGCCTGATCAAGTTACGGTCGAGCACTTTCTGCAGCCTAACGACGTCACGTGCAAAATCTAGCAAGATCTCCTTCTGCACAGATAATTGCTTGCGTAGGCTCTCATTAGCTTGGGTGAGGGAGCGTGCAAGCTCATGTTGGTTTGCAATCTTGGAACTGATCGCGGCCACCTTCTCACGGTACTCGGCCTTCGATCGCTGCATCGTTCATGTTAATTGAAATAGGAATTCTACAATTACACTCCAGGTCCCAGGTGAATACTAATACAGATCAAAAAAATCCCCGTTGAATCTATTGGCCGCAGTGTTAAAAAATGGACCTGGAGATCTATTCATGACCACGATAAACTAATCCTAATCACAAAAAATCCATAGTGAATCTATGAACAACGGTATTAAGGAAGACCAAGAGATCCAGTCATATTCATGAAAACAAATACAACTCGCAAAAGAAGAAGAAAAACCAATGCGGGCAGACAACATCTAAGAAATCCACACCCTAACTCGGAGAAATAACAGCGTGAAGATTTTCTACCTTGCTGAGACATGGAATGGGGGCGAACGGGTCCTGCAACGCCTCCGTCGTGGTGGATTCAGGCTCCACGGCCGACCTGTAATACGTCGAAGACGAAGAGCCAGAAGAAGAAAAAACAAGAGAGAAGCTGATTAAGATCATGATGAGAAGAAGTAGAATAAGGAGACTGTACCGGGAGGAGCCCTCACCTTCTAGAACATTCGGCGCCATTGTCGGGAGATTGGGCCTCGATGAGAGGGTGGGCTTGGAGCGCTGGTAGAGCAAAAGTGCCTCGCGGCGATTTCTCTCCCTTTTCTCTGCAAGGATTCTCGACCGGCCTCTCGCCCTCAGTGGAGCCATGGCTTGCAGGGTGAGTGTGGCGGAGGCAGGAGGAAGGAAGATAGTGATTAGTAGTGTGGAGAGAGAGTAAAGAGTATAGGTCCGTGGTCCAGTAGTACTAGTACTAATATACAAGACCACCGTGTACGGTCTACCTTCTCAAAGAAGCCAGGGAGGCAGGGGTAGAGAATCGATGGGACTTGTCTTTATTGCGATGGACACTTCAATGGTCTTCGGCGCCGCCCCAAAATCCAGTATATAATAAGGGGAGTGCGAGCCGGGTGGTCGTCACGGAATCAGGGTGCACATCCGCGTGCGTGTCATGTGTTGATGGGGCAATGACGCGCGCAACTGCTGCACAATCAGTCGGCACGTCCAACTCCATCGAACTCCACGTGACAGGCACGCACGGGATATTTACGAGTCTAGAATATATGCTGTTGCCACTTTAGTTGTGATCAATTATGTTCAGTATGCGAGATATTACTTCTTTCTTCTTCTTTTTTTGATAATCGACAAATGCACGCGTGGACACGACGCCCGAAACCGCTGCTCGTCCTTGATCATATCGGCAACCCCACTCTGTGTACCCGCCATCGACCATTCAGAGCAACCTACCTCGAGCACGATGCCCGTCGCCGTGGCAATGGCAGGTCCAAGCCGTCCACTGACCGTCCTGCATCCCCGCTTATTCGCTGCATCATCCGCGCTCGCGAGTCGCCTGCTGAGGCAGCACGTCGTGTCCGACCAAGCCAGGATCCATCGACATCGGCACTCGAAGACACCGCGACGTCGAAGCTCGTACCCCCGGCCGCGCAAGAGCAGCGTGGGGTACCTTCAGCGTCTAACGAGCGCAAAGTAGCAGCCAGGACGGGCGGGTTTAACGCCGGCGAGTTTGGACAGAAGAGGAACGAGAATAAGACCATGAAGAAGAGAGGAGATAGCTATTGACGAGTCCTGACTCGGCCAATGAGGAGGCGTTCATCGATCAGTTGGAGGCAAACGAGCGGAGGAGAGTGACGTGGACCAGTGGGACTACGAAGAGGAGGAGGAGGAGGACTCCGACAAGGAGATAGCGCACTTATTCGAGGAAGGTGCGGTGTCTAGTCATCCGATGAGGGCACCGATGGCGGCGATGGCAAGACCATGGCGTTGACGAAGACGAGACGAACCGGAAGACGAAGACGATGGCTTCTTCGAAAATGATCATTTATTTTAGTTAGCCAGATGGATTTTCACTTGTTTATGGGGGTTTAGTATCGGTGGCACGGATAGATAGGTGGCACGGATTGACCATGCATAAAAAAAGTGGAGAAGGGAGGGGGTTATCCTGCCCGTTGAATCACATGGTATCACGGTTGGTGAGAACGATCCGCGTGACATCTCTGTCAGCCAATCAGGACATAGCACCCAGAGTGAGCACATGTTTGGGATGTCCACACGTTTGGGCTTTTGTGAGATTGGGAGAGAGAGAGAGAGGGGAAAAATCTATTTTCACAATCCTCCTATAGATCCACCCATACCATTCAAATGTCATTGCATTTGTGCTCTTTTCACAATCCACCAGTGTCATTGCATGTGTTTTCTTTTAACAATCACCCAAGGATCCCACCAGTGTCATTTTGCATGTGTGTTCTTTTTAGTAACAACAACCAGAGTCATTTTGCATGTGTGATCTCTTCACATACCACCTATGGATCCACCAGTGTCATTGCATGTGTGTTCTTTTTAGTAACAACAACCAGAGTCATTGAAATGTGTTTTCTTCTCACATACCACCTATGGATCCACCAGTGTCATTGCATGTGTGTTCATTTCACAATCCACCTATGGATCCACCAGTGTCATGCATGTGTGTTCTTTTCATAATCCACCCATGGATCCACCGGTGTCATTGCATGTGTGTTCTTTTTAGTAACAACCAGTGTCATTTTGCATGTGTGTTCTTTCACATACCACCTATGGATCCACCAGTGTCATTGCATGTGTGTTCTCTTCACAATCCACCCATGGATCCACCGGTGTCATGCATGTGTGTTCTTTTTATAACAACTAGAGTGATTTTGCATGTGTGTTTCTTTTCACATACCACCTATGGATCCACCAGTGTCATTGCATGTGTGTTCTCTTCACATCCACCTATGGATCCACCGTGGCATTGCATGTGTTCTTTTTAGTAACAACAACTAGTGTCATTGCATGTGTGCTCTCTTCAGAGACCACACATGGATCCACCAGTGTCATTGCATGTGTGTTCTTTTTACTAACAAAACAAGAGTCATTGAAATGTGTGTTTCTCAACAGAGACCACACATGGATCCACAAGTGTCATTGCATGTGTGTTCTTTTTAGTAACAACAACCAGTCATTTTCATGTGTGTTCTTTTCACATACAACCTATGGATCCACCAGTGTCATTGCATGTGTGTTCTCTTCACAATCCACCTATGGATCCACCAGTGTCATTGCATGTGT